>NHNW01000089.1:0-92734 GCA_002786025.1 Zasmidium citrigriseum
GGCATAGACGCCTTTAGAGTCTAATTGTGCTAGAGACACTATATTAGTTGTGAATTTAGGCACAAATAGGCAACGCTCTAGTACAACGACCTTATTAGTATCGTTAAACCGGATTTTAACGTTCCCGACTCCGTAGGACACTATAGTCCCGGCATTTGCCCACCTTATAGTTGTGGGACTATTAACAAACGAGTTGTTCATAAAGTACTCTCGCTTGTTAACTATATGCCGCGTTGCACCCGAATCTAGGACAAATTCAGGCTTAAAAGTAGACGTGGACGCGGGGCAAAGATCAAACGTATTAACATTAAGAACGTCGACTACAGAATCGCTATCTCTGTCCATGTCTAGATCTCTATCGTCCCGCGGTACAACCGTACTAGCCGTATAAAGAGCATTCTCGTTTTGCTCTCTTTCTTTCTTATTCTTATTTTCTAGCCTAGTAGGCTTCTACTATTTAGGAGCCTTATCGGGAAACTTATTAAAACAGTTTGCTTCCCTATGTCCTTCTTTATCGCAGTAGGTACAATGCGGCTTAGGACCCTTATCCCCTAGACGTTTAGGCTTATTGTTGTTCTTAGGAAGCCGTTCTCGAATCCATAGAGCTAGATTTTGCTCCTTAGATTCGTGTCTTCTAGATTCGTCTAGGAGGTTCGAAAAGAGGCTTTTAATCGAGTATGCGTCTTTGTTTACGCGGTACGCTTGCGAGATAGTCGTAACAAAGCCGTCGTATTCCTCCGTTAGGTTGTTTAGGGTCTAGGCGATTATGACTTGCTTAGGGATCTCTATTCCCTTCGCCTTAAGCTGGTCGTAGAGCCGACAGATCGTATTAAGATACGACTCTATTTTGCCGCTACTAGATTTAAGCGTTATTTAAAATAGCTCCTTATAAGTTAGGAACTCGGAAGCAAAGCCTCTAGACGAGTAAAGAGATCTAAGAGTCTCCCACGCGTCTTTAGCGTTAGTAACGCCTTAAATTTAAAGTAGAGGCCCGTCTTCTAAGGCTAGACAGATAGCCGCGAGAGCGCGTTTGTTTACGGTCTTATCGGCGCCGCCGTTCTCCTCTAGAGCGGTATATAGGCTCTTCTCGATAAGATAGGACTCTATTCTTAGAGCCTAGATCTCGTAGTTCTCTTGTCCCTTTAGGCGCGAGAACGAGAAGGTCTTGTCGGTTAAAGACATCGCGTTATTTAAAGCAGAAGGATAGGCATAATAATAGGCTTACTTAATCGGTCTCCACCCTCTTTTAGCCTCTCTCGGTCCTAACCTATTAGTATATCGCTTCGTTAGTAGGTCCCGCTAATAGGTTTTACACTACTAAGAAACCGTCTAGTTCCTAGTTCCCTAGGGACGGCGCGATAGGGACTATATAGGCCACGGGCCTTCTACTTCGAAGAAAGCTGTTTGTTAGTAGATCCGACTTCTACCCCTTCTAGCGCACGCTAGAACCGTCGCCGTAGCACAAACGATAGCTAAATCGAAAGCTCTCGTAGAGACGAGTAAAACAAGCCGTATATAAAGTCGTCGCGACTAGTATTCGTCGCGCAATCGTCGTTTAAAGGTGTTGTGTTCGAAGTCGTAGCGGATTCGAAATTGCGACCGTAGGAATTTAAAGGAAGGTTTGCCGAACGTTGGATTGTCGTAGTCGTAAGGCGCGGGGTGTTCGATTCCTACTCGTAGAATTCGATTTTCGGTGTTGTTAATCGATAGCCGGGTGTCTAGGCTAGAGCACCCGGGCTTATAACCTATTAAACCTATAGCGGAAGTAGTAGAGGGTCGTATAGAGTAGAAGAGAAGTGCTTAGATTCCTTCTAACTAGCGAGACTATTCACACCCTTATATATACGATGATATCGCATCTAGAACGTTCGCATTACTAATATATACGTCTTATAGAATCTTATAGAATACAGCCGACACATTGATTAGGAATTGATTAGCAATTGATTAGAAATCAACTGCAATGAATTCCGGTAGCTGCTAGAAGGTTCCACGCCAAGCATCCCAATCGGGTATAGCCCCTTCCCGATTAGGTCTAGCCTACGCGGGGACGAATCATCCAGAAGGTACTAGATGATTACGTAAGCCGTCACGTGACTTCCCAACGCCCATAGCCTTGCTTACTAAGCAAGGCTATGGGCGTTGGATCCTATATAGGCGTTGGATCGCTATAGGCGTTAGATCCCTATAGCCTTCTAACATATAGGCGTAGGTGTTACTTAAGATACTTTTGCTATTATAATGTTAATAAGATAGCCTCGCTCGCTTTAATAGTAACACTAAATTTACTATTCGTTACTTTAACGGTTTCCGTATTAGACTTCCCTTATATAGGCATTCCTCTACTCGCGTAAGTCTAGCTAGCCCCTTTCTAGGTAATCTTGCTAGCGTCTTAGACATCCGAGTAAAGGGCATTTAGCTTCTTATTAAAAGCGTAGCGGAAGTAGGAGGGTCGTATAGAGTAGTAGAGAAGTGCTTAGATTCCTTCTATCTAGCGAGACTATTTACACCCTTATATATACGACGATATTGCATCTAGAACGTTCGTATTACTAATGCGTACGTCTAATAGAATCTTATAGAATACAGTCGATATATTGATTATGGGCGTTGGATCCCGTATAGGCGTTAGATCCCGTATAGGCGTTAGATCCCGTATGGGCGTTGGATCCCTATAGCCTTCTAACACTTCTCGACTCTAACATCCCGGGCGTAAGTACTTCCTACTGTGAGTGTTACTTTCGTAGACGGCCGAGCTACTATATTCGTAGAGGGCTAGTCGCGGAAGTTGATCAACGCACCACGGACAGCTGTTACCGTAGTAGCCGAGAGCTTGCTATATCGCCTTGTCTGCGGATTGGGTTCCCTTCAAAGCCCTGTCCCGAATAGCAGCCGAGTACGCGTTCCAGTCTTTGATATAATCCGGCACGAGGTAGTTCGCCGGACGAGCGCCTTCGTAGCTGTAGAAGTTGATCTCGTTGCCAATCTCGATGGCTTCTAAGTCTGGGCCAATATGTTTCAGAGCTTTCTTGAGTCCCGCAATTGAATTGTCCAGCATGCCATTGGTGTTGTTTGCCATGTGCGCCGTGTGAGTCCACTGGACGTTAGGGAAATTCTCGAACCCCTCCAACCATGAGGGGCCGAATGTTATCCCACGAGGCACCCGCAGCTGGCCTGGCGTGTATTCTGGCGGGAACTGCAATGGCATGGTCTGGTTTGGCTTATAGATGGCGTAGTCACCGGATGTGCCTCCAACTCGGACATGTACTGGAGCGCCAGTCCTGTTTGCAATGGTCTCGATCAAGTTGCGGGAGAAAGTGTTTGGCGAGGACAAATTGCCTGCGTAGTTCGGGAAGGAATGCATAGAGATGGCAAAGCCCATGAAGCCATGATCTATGATCTCGGAGGCTGCGCTCGGTGTTGTGAAGGGTATCGTGATGGCTAGCGTGTCTCTCGTCCCGTGGTGATGTTTGGACGCCGTCGCAGCCGCCAAACAGGCCAAGAGGACGTACAGCCGACACACCATGTTTGTCTGGAAGGTGGAGAGGATGCCATCATGAGCAGAAACGTGCCAGAATATGGTATTTGGTCTTGGTGAAACAACAAGAGGTCCAAATCGAGATGGGTGGCGGCTCGGGATCTTTCAGGGGAAGGGAGCGGCTCGGAAGGAATGGTTGGCTCGGATGCTGTCTCTCGACGGAGAGTGGCGTCTTGTGCCCGTTGGCAACAGTTTCACAATGAATTGAGAACCAGCCAGCCGATGTGGTACAGCTGAAACCCGCTCAGGTGCTGTTGCTCGTCAGCAGTGCATTTGCCCTGTCATCTGGATCTTGTTGAAGACGCAGCGAAGCAAAGCCAGCCAAAGAACTCACGAAGCGACTCGCTATGCAGACACCGATGGCCGTCGAAGATAAAAATCCAATTCATGCGCTGGAGAAACGACACACACGTCAGGCACGCAACGGCCCAGACAGCCTGTGGAGTCGCTCTTTCTCTCGATGCGAAGCGAAGGGCTTTCCCAAGTGCATCGCTGCTTCCCGCCGCACCACATTTCTTTAGGACTGGGAACTCCCACCGGATAGCATTATGCAGATATAAGATCTTCCGCATTGGTGGTGACGGCGGCGCGCTTGGATTCCTGGCAATGGATAGTGACCGTGCCAGCTTCAGAGGCAATGCCAACTTCAGAGGCAAGCGTCATGTCCTACGGTGGCTGCGACGGGCGAGGCCGGAACGAGCAAGCAGGGAAGCAGCATCTTGGACTGTGTAACTTGGCATTCACATGCATGAAGAAGCAGTTTAAGAGAAGAGACGCAATCTTTACCACGTCCGATTGCGCAGCTAACCGACAGCATCAATCACTATTCCAGCCCATCCTTAGAGATAAGTTGACATTGACCTTTGATAAATAAATAGGATACTGACGTCTGCCTTTCGTCTCACAGCAGACAGGTGCGATCACGACTGGTTCGTATTCCTACATCTTCGACATCCTCGCCCTCACCTCCTCCATCTGCTCAGGAGGCACTGGCCGATTCTCATACACCCACACCTTCTCGTCCTCACTCTTCCACTACTTTCGTCAGCTCGAACCTGAATTACATGGCCAAAACCCTCACCTCTGGAGGAGCGAGACCATTGATCTTCCACAGCTGCCTCTCGGTCTCGTCGATGTGGTATTCCCAATCGTATCCCTTGTCTTGAATGTATGGTTTGATGAGACCATCAATATGATCCGTGACGGATTGATATACTTTCTTGTCTTTCGGAAGATTGATATGGATATGCGCGATGGCAATGCGGACGAAGGGTCTTCCACGAGATGAGGCTGGCTCGCCCCCGACATAGTGAGACGAATGCGGGACTTGGATGAAATTGACGACCACGTAGAACTTCGGCATGGCCACTCCCTCGCGAGTGTAGTGTGAGGTTATAGCCTTGGCTAACGCTTGCTTGTGGCCGTCATCTTGGAAGGCGTCAGGGGTGTAGTAAATCTGCCAGTGAGGCATGGTTCGTGGAATGTCAATGAACAGGGGAAGAGGCAAGTGCAGCCTGGCTTTTGACAAGGCATGGCTTGTTCATTAATACCGCTCAGCGCCATCATCATTGTACGACACTGTTCGATGACCCGAGCTCACCTCCAGATTACCACGATCAGTAATCTACGGATCTGCAGCTGGGTTGGAGGCTAAGCCAAAGCTACTTCACGCATAGCCGCGGCTCTCGACAAATAGCAATTTGAGGTATCGACAACATCCACTTTCTCGAACGTATGCTAACAGCCATGTCTGCTCAAGAAGTGGTATTCATCACCGGCGCTACGGGCTTCATCGGGTAAGATCTGACATTCGGCCACCACAAGCAGCACTCACACGTACAGATCGCACGTCGTCAACTACACACTCCAGGCCGGATATCGCGTTCGTCTGAGCATACGACGGAAAGAACAGGAGCAAGACATCCGACGATGGCTTCACGAGCGGCAGGAGAAAGTCGAGTTCTGGCATATTCCCGACCTAACGAAGCCCGGTGCGTTCGAAAAAGTTCTTGATGGAGTCGACTACATCTTCCACTTAGCCAGTCCACTACCCGGTAAAGGGAACGACGTAAAGAAGGACTATGTGGATCCAGCCGTCACTGGCACGACGTCGATCTTGGAGGAGGCGAAGAGACAGCAGCGGATCAAGTTCGTAATTGTTGTGTCGTCAATACTGGCTTTGATACCGATGGGAGGTATTCGCAAGCCGCCTGTGACTCCAAGAGGTTGACACCGTCAATGCTAATTGCCTCGATCGTACGCTGAGAATTTTGCAGCAAACAGCGGAGAGCGGCTCAAAGTCGACATTACGAGAAAGTTCCCGGAAGGCTTTGCCGGCCATGGAATGAAGTATGGGGCCTCCAAGATCCTCGCCCAGCAGGCAACGAGGGACTTTGTGGCGAGAGAGAAGCCGCGGTTCAAGCTCGTAACGTAAGCCATTACTTGATATCTTTTGGGGCTGAACTTACACAGGCTTGCCAGATTCCACCCGACGTTTGTCATAGGCGACGGCTTGATCCAGCGAACGTTCAAAGAGATCGACGGAATGAACGCCCAACTTTGGCAATCTCTTGCTTCCGAAGAGCCACAGATCCCAAGTGCATTCGTCCACGTTCGAGATGTCGCTCAAGCACACATCGCAGCACTCCAGAACTACAAAAATCTCAAGACCGGCACCGAATACATTTTGTCAACGCAGCCTTTCGCATGGGATAAGGTAGCCAAGGTGGTCTTGTCGGAGTATCCTCAAGTAGATGTGAAGCTGAAGAAGGGCCCATGGCCGCAGGATGACTGGCGCGTGGATACAAGCCCAGCAGATCGAGACCTGAAGATCAGATGGCGCAGTGGTGAGGAGATGGTCCGCGATGTGCTGAACCAACAGCTTGCGTTGAAGCAGAAGGCGAATCTGTAGACACTCAATTTTGAAATGCGAGGCTTTTCATTGCTACTCTGTCGGTATAGCTATCCTTCAGATCGTCAGTAGGGATGCAAGGCTTGGATCACACTCTGAATGTGTTGATCTTTGGCTGTACGTAATCATAGGCACCTACGGGTTGTCAGCATTCATCAACTCCCGAGAGCGAATTTGCGTATTACCCTGACGGAACGTATCTTGAGTAATCTTGTTGCCCAATGTCATGAGATTGAGGAGCGATGGCGTCGAATTCGTCCAGCGTGGCCATTCGATGACCGGCCCAGCCAGGTTGGCGGAGTTTGGATTCAGATCATAAATCATGTTGATGTAGTAAGTGTGGCTGCAGGAAAAGTTAGCAGTCGTCTCAAAAGTCATGCAGATAGGCTCTACGAACAATGATCTGCTCTGAATGGTCGTGTTCGACGGCGTGAAGAAAGAGGCAATCACATCCGTTGCGTGGAACGTGCCAAGGATGGGGGTTCCATAGAAGAAGGTCGAGAGGTAGCTCCATGCAGGGACGCCCTAAAAAGTCGTTAGTATCTGGCGAGCGTATGGATGTGATAAGAGGCTTACATCGTTGGTAATGTAGTTCAGGTACGAACGCCTGGTCAGCGTGAACGTAATGTCACCTAAAATGTTAGCACATGTCAAAACTCTGGCTTCCCAAATACTAACCCAGAATGGCAGCCAACCTCTTGAACTGCGGATAGATGTTGTTCAAGGCACCAGTGCGGAACGGACTTCCAGCCGGCTGGCCAGCCGGTACCATGTTTGAGTATTGCGCGGCAAGACCACGAGCATTCTCCACAGCGTTCGGGTCAGACGGGAAGTAAGAGGCAATGTAGTTGACAAGGTCGTCGTTCGTGGTGATGTTGGCCTGAACGAGTGAGAAGAGCGTGCCTGGTGAATTGTTAGCTTTGCATGATAAATTTCCTCTCCATGTCATACCCTCGTCCTCCTGGTCTCCGATGATGACAGGGACCTTTGCGTAACGACCAGCTTGAAGGGGTACCTCTGGGCTCTCTGAGAAGAAGTTGTCGCTGGGGTCTGGTCGCGGCAGATAGGACAGATCCAAAGATCGGTAGCTGAAGATCCCTGGCACTGAACTGACCGCACGCAGGAAGGTGGCATAGTCCAGGCCACGAAGACAGCTGAGAGTATCGGCGGTACCAGCACAAGGGCTGCTCGCAACCACCTTGTCGTAGATAGCTTGGGGCTTGGGGCTGGAGACATCTGTTGCGGGAATGACGGAGCCAGAGTTCATGATCGCAGCACGGAACATCTATACCAATCAGTACTCCTGGACAGTAACGTGAGGTCAGTGACGTACGGGCTTGCCGTTGTATGTGTTGTCTCCGCCTGGAACAGTCGTCAGTATGTGAAAAGTGTCTACTTCCCTCGATAAACTCACCATTGATGACTGTGTGGTCGAAGACTGAGATCGATCCGGCACCTGAAGAGTCAGTACACGAACAGGCATAGTGTCTTATCATTGCACTCACTTTCACCCCAGATTGTGACCTTTGACGGGTCGCCACCGAAAGCAGCAATATTCTCCTGCACCCACTGCAGGCCCTTTCGCTGGTCCCGAAGGCCAAGGTTGGTTGCACTCTCAGAAGCTAACTCCTTTCCGGCGAGAAAGCCGAAGCCATTGACACTGAGACAGAGTCAGCGTGGTCAAATCTCAGGGAAGAGAAAGAATTTACCGATAGTTCACAGCCACATAGACCACCTTCTTGTTTAGATTGACGCTCGACTTGATGAAGTTGGAGCCATCGTACATCGCCGACCTGAATTCAGCATCAGCGATATCCTAACCATCAAGGCCTATGTCCCTTACCATCCAGCTTCGAATCCGCCTCCATAGATCCAGAAGACGACAGGAAGCCTGTCACTCGCAGTAGTACCGGCCGGACGCTGCACCGTAATAGTCAAGCAGTCCTCGTTCTGGTTAATGGCCTTCTGTGCGATCGGGCTCTGGACCAACTCCCCAATGATGTCGCTGACTACATCAGCCGGGAGATTACTCAAATCGAGTTCATCGACCTGGAAAGCGAACTGCGGACATGCCGCAGCAGATTTTGATGCATCAAAGCTCCCTCCCGAAAATCCTTGGGTCAAGGTCTGAGGTGCTCGAAGACGAAGGTTTCCAACAGGCGGCTGTGCGAAAGGAATGCCCGAGAATGAGTCGATGCCACCGGAGCTGGTTCCAATCACTGTCCCGTTCTTGATAGATGCTGTGGGCGCTGACTGTCTGATGTGGATCTCTTGGACTTCCGTGGGAGCGGCCAGAACCGTGCTGGCCAAACCAGCAAGCAAAATAGCGTGTCCGAACATGTTGACTTGCCTCGACCTTACGATTCGACTTGCAAACAGGGCCCCATCCTCGTCTATATACTTACCTTGAGGCCTCACTACTATGCATGGCCTACGCACTGGCGTTCAGGGCCGAGCCTTAAGCTCCGCCACATCCTATAGCGTCGGCCATCTAACAAGTCGGAGGAAGGTGTCATGTTCTTCTCCGCAAGTAGATCGGTTCGGTGGCTGCAGCGAAGCGGTTAGCGTATTCTCCGTTCCCGGCCCAGTCGGTAGGGCCCGACTGAATGTCAGTCTTCGGGTCTGCAAGAACTTTGACCTGTGTTCAGAAGAAGCAGCGAGAGCCCAGTAGGCAGGTTTCTTGCAGCAATTCGGACGCCTTGTCCACGGCTCTGGAGGTCGTTGTCTGATTTTGAATGGCCGTAATCAATGCCTTGAGGACACCACAATTGAAGGAGACCTCGTATTACTCTTCAATATACGAAGCGAAAGCCCAGTGGGTGGGGTTTAAAGATTTGATCGGCCTGGTACGCCTGGCGTTCGGCTGGGCGATCTGCGAACGGCAAATCCTCCGGTCCGAAACGACGGGCATGTGATTGAGATGCCGAGGTCTGAGTGAGAGTATATTGGCGACGACATGTACGAGCAGCAGATCCACGGATGAGTTCAATTCCAGTGAATCAGCACACACTGATGCAGGTTGTAATATATCATCGACGGGCTGGAGTCAATCGACACCACAACTGCGGCTTCTCCCACATTAGATAGATCTTGTGCTGAATCCAAGCCTGGCTTTCCTCGCATAGTGCGATGTCGAAGTTGTACAACACTTTGGACAAGATGAGGCGCATCTCATGGTATGCCATACTGTATCATGTCAGTACTCATTCGAGATAATAGTTTTTCCCACTCACTTCTTGCCCAAGCACGCCCTGGGCCCCGTTGAAAAGGGCGAGGAAGTAGACGTCTTATCTCCAGCATATAAATTCGCCAACCCTCCAGCTTCTTTCTCAGAGAGCCATCGCTCTGGTACAAATTCATAGGGGTCGCGGTAGTTGTCCGGATTCCGATGAGCTGCCAGGTTCGTGACGAAGACTTTGACGTTAGGAGGAACCCGATACCCATCTATTTCAGTCGGAGCGCCAGGCGGTGTAATCCGCGGTAGTCCGTTCGCGACTGGAGGGTACATGCGAAGACCTTCTTCAACACATGCATTGAGGTATGGGAGAGCTTGCAATCTTTCAATCGAGAGGTCGGCCTCCGATGAGAAGGCCGAACGAATTTCTTTAGTGAGATTCTGAAGTTTGATCGGGTTGGTGACGAGGTAGTAGGTTAAACCGCTGAGAAGCGTCGCTGTCGTCTCCGTGCCCGCAATCATGAACTGGAAATCAAAGTCAGCCCAACTCCGTCATGTGTGATGAAGCACTCACAAGATTCGCATTGGAGTACATCTCTTTCCTACTCAGCCCCTTGTCTCCCTCTTTCTCAAGCACCAAGCCCCATATGTCCGGCCGCGAGTCTCGCTTCTCCAAGCGAAGATTGACCCTCTGTTTAGAGAGGTCCTCGTGCAGGCTCAGTTGATGGCGAAGCTCCCGTGGCATCGACAGCTTGATCAATTTTCTTTCCAGCTTGGGCCAATGGTGTATGAATGGGAGGTATCGAATGCTGTGGACAACGACTCCATATCGAAATGCAGAGAACATTGCTTGTATCCAAGAATGATAGTTGGTGTTGTCCAGAAGGCCGAGGCTCTCACCAAAGGCCAAGTCGCCCATGATGTCCTGCAGGTGATCCATTAGTATAGGTTGGGAGATGAAGAAGAATCTCGTACAAAAGTAGTGAAGTTGAACATCGAGACCATGTTGAACTTGTGATATTGGTCCCGTGCAATGGCTTCGTGCATTTTCCGCACCAGCTTGTCCACATACGTATGGAAGACAGGTTTCTGCAGCTTCAGCGCGCGGTCGGAGAATGCATGTGCGAAGATACGCCGCATACGTGCGTGTTCCTCAAAGTTGCCATTGACAATGTCACGGTCCTAGAAGTCATGAGCGAGCAGCAACAACCACAATATCTTTCAACACTGACACCGGAGGGATTAGTATAAAAGTGCGCGTCCTTTTGCAGCGTCGGCAATCCGGGCTTCTTATGGCCGTAGATGTCCTTGTAGGCTTCGTTGCCACTGAAGCTCAGCTCGTTAGGGGCGATGCGGACGACGTTGCCGTACTTCTCGTGGAGATCGACAATCCAGTGGACTCCATCTCCTCGCAGCTCTGCGGCAATGAATGGAATGTTGCTGGCTGCGGAAGTGAGGGGCCCGGGAAACTTGCGAAGGGGGTGAAAGAGGATGTTGTAGAAGTATACCGCGATGTGATAGAACACCGGAAGAAGGAGTACGACGCAAGATATGCCTCCTACGCTGGAGGGTAGGAGCTGTGAGATGATGCCGTACGACATGGCGTGGTCGAGTCTTTGCAAGTAGTGAGCTGACCGAAAGGAACACCCAGTACTTATTACCAGACGCTCGTCTGCTCTGTGCGATTAATGAGAGCGAGCCCGTAGGCATTGTTGGGGCGTTGCACGTACGCGCCTCCAAGTACTTCGCTCCGAGAGCGATGCAGGGGAGGCGGCCGTGAAAACAATGAGTGCCAAGCAGTTGTGTGCCTTTATGACAGCAGGCTCGGCACTATAGCGATCCGCAAATGCACACTGTTCTGTGATACCGACAGTGGCCAAGTTCCAGATTGTGTGCGCGTGTAGAGAAGAAGGACTGATGCGCAAGCTCAAGGACGACCTTGTGCCGTATGATCACCAGGCTCCTGACATGTCCTTCAACACCGCCCGGAGTACATTCAATGAGGGTAGAACTGGACAAGAACACGGCTGCAGGTGGAATCAGTATGTGCATACGCGATGACTCCGCCTGCCACTGCAGGCACCCGAGACCAAGAATTCGAGGATCGGAAACCGGGTCAGTGATCCATTCTGATGTTTGGGAAGCAAGCTCATGGAATGTCTTCGTACGCCCGTGGCTGCGCGGAAAGCGAGGTGGCAAGTGCGTTGTGTTTACAAGGATGACCGTAGTAGGCAGACTTGCTGATGATGACGACCGGGCCCCAGGCTTCGTATTTGCCTGCGCAAAAGAGAGGACAGTGCAGAGCGATGGGCGGGAGGCAGGATGTCTGGAAGTGTTAGTTGGGTATGCTGTGGTAGGGCATCGCTTTCAGATGCGGCAAGATTGCTATCGCTTGGTCCAGGAACGAGGTCCATTCCCTGGGGTTGTCCAAGTCATCGCCGCTGTGAGACGGTCGACTCCTCACTGCTTCGGTGATGCTGAGGAAAGAGGAAGTTTGCTTCGTACTTGGAGCCTCCGGCAGTCTCTCGCGGGTCTCGAGGCACCTGGCATGCGAAACGTGGCAGTTAAACGCGAGTCTCGCATCGCCGCTGGAAGCGGACAGTGCTGGCATTCACGTCCAAATGGCTGATGACGGATTGCGATGGAGGCGATGATGTACCGCGCCTTCTTGGTCGTTTGGCTCCCACCGACATGCCGCGGAGGAGGAGATTGGTGGGCCGCCCAGAATTCTTGGGAAAGCTTGTCGCCATCTTTGGACGACTCTTTTCTTCAGCGACTGACTTCACGCTTTCCATCAACCTTCATTGCCAGTGTCTTCCAAAGGAGATGCGGTCTGGATACCGGATCGCTCGCCCCGTGTCATCAGATGGCCCTCGGGACGATTTGGAAAGCAGCCATGCGAGACTCCGTTGCACGAGGCCGCCGCTGCCTTCGTCTTCCTCAGATTGAAAGCACGCAATGAAGAGACCTGCCGCAAACATGGTCTTGGATCGATGGAAAATGTGCCAACCGGAAGATCGACTGCTTACGATATCCTCACGTCCGGAGCGGCAGGAGGAGAAGCTTTTGGCCTGCCAGGGTGGCTTGCTCTGGCCATGATGAAAGTCATCAGGCCTCTCTTCTCGTGAACTCGCGTCCGCATGTCGCAGTCAGAAAATCAAAATGCAAGGAGAGAGGCAGGCCAACTCAGACCTTATCAACCGCCAGCGGCACTGACAAAGACACTTCGGCCGACTGAACTTCGGCTGCGGAGTGCAGGACGCAAATCTGGTGATGCCGCCGGGTGCCGGAAGGATTGCATTTCAGACCACCTCCACGCGTACTGCAAGAATCACAACATTCACGCCGCTGGCAGTGTCCGTACCGCTACACCTGAACAGATGAAGAGAATCACTCGCAAATACCTGGGCATAGCCAACGCCGGCTTCTTTGCTTGTGTCCTCTGCCTCATCCTCTTCATCAACCTCGGTTCGTCTTCGCGGGATCGAGTCTTCCACTGGAACACAATCCGCTATCAAACTTCATCGAACGCCGTAGCAGAGGCCAGAGGAATATGTCCCGGACTGGAGAAGACCAAGAAGCCAGCACTAGTCGTGTCCCGAGTCGCAGCCGACGGCGATCCCTCGTGGCTGAAGAGCCTAGAGAAGCAGTACCATCTCTGTGTCTATACCGTCGATGATCCTCGAGATGACAAATCCCATCATTTGCAAGTCCCCGCAAACCGTGGCCACGAAGCTATGGTATTCCTGACATTTCTGGCCGACAACTACGAGAAGATCCCGCCGGCAGGTGCAGTCTTTGTCCACGGGGCTAGGTACCAGTGGCACAACGACTCGCCTGACTACGACAACCTGGATTTGCTCTCTTCTCTCAACGTATCTGCTGCCCTGCAACCGTACGGATATCACAACCTGCGATGCGACTGGAGTGCGAGCACTTGCTCATCGAGAGAATCCGTACCGCAGCGAAGCTTGGAAACCACGTTCAAAGCACGTTTGCAACCGTGGGACGCTCGTGCAGTCTCCGACGTGGCCCTCGCAGACGCTCTTGTTACCCTCTTCGGAGGCGACTCTTCCGCGCGAGAGCTTCTACTGGGCCGCTCAGACGCCGTGCGCTCGCAATGCTGTGCTCAATTTGTTGTGTCACCGCAACGTGTATGGCAACATTCAAGAGCTGAATACGTTGCACTTCGACAGTGGCTCCTAGATGGTGGCTATGGCCGAGGAGTGGCACCTTCGGACGATCGAGTGGCCGGACGTATCATTTCCTACATATGGCACATCTTGTTCATGCAGGATCCTCACGACAGTATAAGCCTGGATCGACTCAATGCTCAGGCATGTCCTTCGGCCGCAGAGTGCTACTGTCGTCTTTATGGACGTTGCGATCTCAAAGGCTGCACCCGGGGTCGATGCACCGGACAATACACATTGCCTCCAGGATTCAGACTGCCAGTAGGTTTCGAGAAGCTGCACCCAGGTCTGACCTGAGATCGATAATACGGAAAGTGAAATCTCAAGCTGGCTTCCATTGCACTAGCTGCGCTCCTCCTGGAAGATTAGCACGTGGATGACCAGGGCCGCGGACCATAGCAGTCCATTTGGACGACCTACCGCCATGACGATTTACAACGCCTCGAACGTCTTGATTGAAGAGTTCTCAATTCGACAACCACAGTTCTGGTCGTTCCTAGTCCAAGACAGCAGCAACATCGAGCTTCGCGGTATCTACATCAACGGTACTGACACAGACCCCGACAGCGATTCCTCAAACTACGAGACGAACATCGACAGGCTTGACACTCTCCACGTCAATGACCTCACCGCTGCCAACTGGCTGTTTCATGGAGGCGACGACTGCGTGGCCTCAATGGGCAATAGCACAAACTTGACCTTCCGCAACGTTACATTCTTCAATCTCACGGTTGACAACACCACAAACGCCATCTACATCAACAAATGCTACTTCATAGTCGCAGACCAGGCCAAATATTGCGATACGAGCACTTTGGAGTTTCACCACCCGCGCCTTGAGCATGTTCATGGGATGGTGAACGGTGATGGTGGAATAGCATTGACCTGCTCCGCCGCGATGCCATGTGGAGATATCGAGATGCGAGACGTCCAGCTGCAGTCTGCGAAGAATGCCAGTGCGAGGCTTACCTATGTCTATGTTGACCAATTGGAGGGATTTGTCTGCAACACGACTCTGCCCAGCGTGGCACGTTCATGATCTCGCAGAGTTACACACCTCAGCAAGTGAGGGCTCTTAACGGTCTCGCCGAGCTTGACTCTGCGGCCAGTCCAATCTTTGAGCACATTGAGAGGCATTCTGCCTGAATTTCTCCAATGACGGCAGTGCTCGCCTTTGGCTTAAGCATGACCAAATGTAACCTTGGTGGGCACCGAGCTTCATTCAAGCTTTGCTGATCTCCTGCAGCCCCGCCTATTCGTATTTCATTTGCCCAATTACGGAAGGTGAGGATATGCAAATGACCAAGTGGCTGTACAGCAGAGCGACGCCTCTTATAGATGGTTGTATCACTCGCAAAGACGCCGGTCTCTTCAGCTCGATCGATCCTGTGCCTCAACATGGCCTTCCTCACGATTGCTGTAGCAGGCCTGCTCGCCAACAGCCTCCCTGCATACGCCGCCTGCAATGACTACCTCCTCATCAACAGCCGCGGTACCGGCGAACCCCAAGGCGAATCCATCGGCTTCAAAGGCATGATCTCCGAAGTGCTGGCGACGTTGCCAAATGGCGCTCGTTATGACACAGTCTATCCGGCCGGCCCAGATGTCACTCAGCAGACGACCTTCATTGGGTCGAGCGACATCGAAAGGGTGATCAATCAAGGACTGCAAAGTTGTCCACAGCAGAAGTATGCGTTGATGGGATACTCCCAAGGCGCTACAGTCACGAACGAGGTCCTGCAAGCCTTTACACCATCCAGCACTCAAGGCCAAGCCATCCACGCAGTTGTACTTGTTGGCAATCCTTACCACCTTCCGAACAAGGAGGGTAATGTAGACGAGAATTGCGGGACGAGCACGGCCGGCGCCAGTGGTGTGCTGCTCCCCACGGCCAACTACACGATTCCGGACGCATGGTACGCGACAGGCAAAGTGAGGGATATTTGTTTCACCGATGGTAAGAAGTACGACAATCTCCGCGGTTCATTGGCTAACATTCGCCCCAGATCCGGTCTGCAATGGTTACAACTTTGGGGATCTTTTCAGCCCAAGTCATTTCTACTACGGCTTTTCCGACAGCGTGCAGGAGTGCGGTGCCAACTTTCTGCTTGAGATGCTTGCTTGATGACGAAGGGAGATGCCGAATTGCTGGCGAGTTCTTCAAATGAAGCTCCAGTACCACAGCAAAAGGAGTGTCTTTGTATTTGACTAAGCTCGTCATAACATTGCAATAGCTATAGCTTCACTTGTCAGCATCAAACACACCCCTGTTCGGGTCAGACCAGACGAGATCCGGGCAAGCCTTGCTCCTGTACAACAGATTATTTCAGTCGGCTTCAGAGATCTATTCTGGTCGACCACACTCGGAGCCTAATTCTTCGGCAAGGTCCTACTTTCAACAGATATTTCGACGATTTCGTAGCTTGGCTCGCGTTCAAGTTCCCAAAGAGGAAGTAGCAACTTCACCTGCCATCTCGCTCTTCACGCACGCCATACGAAAGCTCGAGCTGCTCCGGATTTCCTAACTATATAGCTCTTCGAAATCTTGACGTTACACAATCCCATGCTGAAAATCACAAGACTCTTCAAGACACGCCCCCTCACGTCACCACGACACTTTACCATGCAAGCCGTCCGAATCCACCCCAACTCATCAAATCCTTATTCGCCAGAGAATCCAGCTCCGGCTTCTGCTCTTCATCTCGATAGCGGTATACCAATCCCCAAGCCTACGAAGCCCGGCGATGTTCTGGTGCGAGTCAAGGCGACCACTCTCGTTCGCGATATGTTGAGCTGGCCAGAAATGCTCGCCAAGGAGTACCTCACTCCCGGGAACGATTTCAGTGGTATCGTCGAAGCAGTTGCGGACGAGAAGACCTCTGGATTGAAAGCTGGAGACGAGGTCTTTGGCATGATCGATGCGAGTCGTGGTGGTGCTTGGGCTCAATATGCTCTTGTGAACTCTGCTGAAGGGGAGATTGCGAAGAAGCTTCCTCACATCAGCTTCGAGGAAGCAGCGAGCGTACCTCTGAGTGCCTTGACTGCATGGCAAGCCTTGTTCCACAAAGGAGGCATCTCTCCCCCAACCTCTGCAGTGTCTACGAACGACACTGCGGTCCTAATCACTGGGGCTTCGGGAAACGTCGGTATCTTCCTAGTGCAGCTTGCTGCTCTCGCCGGATGTCATGTCATTGCCGCCAGTACGTCGAACGCAAGAAATGCGGGCTTTCTCAAAAGTCTCGGAGCGAGCGAAGTGGTCGAATACAATGAACTCTGGAACCGCACTTCGGTCTACGACGTTGCGATCGACACTGTCGGAGGAGATACGCTCTCAAAGGCATGGTATCTGGCCAAGAAGGACGGCGTACTTGTCTCGGTCGACTCTTCCAGTTACAATTTCGCCAAAGAATTTGCACCCTCTTCTCGTGGAGACGTCAAAGCGATCTGGTTCATCGTCTGGTCGTCCACGCAGGATTTGAATCAGATTGGGCAGCTTCTTGAGCAAGGGCGACTGAAGACGTTTGTGGCGGCGACATATCCGATAGACAAAGTGGTGGAGGCGTATGGAGTTGCCAGCGGGAGATCGACTAGCAGAGGCAAGATCATACTAACTGTATGACGAAAGGTAGAAGGTAGAGGCATGCACAATGTCACAATACCCTTATCCCAAACATTCAAAGCATTCTGTCAATCGAAAAGCCACACAACATCCGCCGACCGCCGACCACTTTTCACCAGATCGAATCAGAAACGAATGCCTCGAGTCTACGAAAATCATCAGCTTTGCATCACTCGTCCTCTGCGCCGCTCTGACTTAAGAAAGATTTGTCTGAGATGATGCCATCGACACCCCTTTTGTTTGACTCGCTGTCGCTTCGGGATGATGACCAGCCTTTTACTCTTAGCTACAACTATCTACTCGTCGAGCGCTCGTAACGTATCCAAAGAACATCACGTATCGCCCGTCCCATGCTCGAAACTCGGAATCCAAAGACCATGATCCAATCGCTCGCGGTACCCATGCTTTCCAATCCAGAAAACCTGGCAGCGGACCCATCTTCTAGGGCAAATCGGAATCCAAACGAACCCAAGACAAGCCTGTGGCTTTCTCAAGCCATCGCCCCCTTCCAAAACCTGCCCTTCTCCTCCAAACCCAACACCTCTAGCACAACCCCCAACCGTCGCCGCTTCCCCTGATACGATCCGTGAAAGATCTCCTCAACAGCCAGATCGCGCAACGCCTTCATAATCTGATGGTTCTGGCGCGGCCAGGTGGCGAGAACCGGCTGCAAGTATGACGCCGTCTTCTCTTGGCCCGCTGCAGTGAGGAGGTTGAGCAGGCGGGTCTGGCACTCGGTGAGCCAGTCCTGAGGCGGCTGCGCAGGCGGCGGAGGTTGTGGGCCGGGAGCAGTGTTTCCCTCCTCTTCGTCGTCATCATCTACAGGCATGGGTATGGAGCAGTACTCGCGCCAAAGCACGGTAGCGCAGAGATGGTTGACTTCGTCGCGGAGGGCAGGGTCGTACTGCTGAGCTGGTTGCACCGTCTGCTGCGGTGGAGCAGGTGCCTGTTGAACTGGTGGAGGCTGCGGCTTTGGCGCCTGCGTGAAAGGTGCTGGCGGAGCTGGCTGCCGCTTGGGTGGTTGCACAAGTGGCACCGGTGGCCGGAAAGAAGTAGGTGGTGGTGACTGGGACTGCAAAGGCCCACGGGTGAAGCAGAAGTTGCAGACCACAGACAATCCGTCCTCAACATCGATGGCGCAGCCCTTGTGCTGATGAATGCCGCAGTCTCGGCACTTGAAGCAGTCTCTCACGGTTGGAGCTACGCCCTTGCATCGACATGAGATGTTTGCCGGGGGAGCGGCAGGCTTGCGACGACTCGATGGCTCAGGGCGGAACATTTCCAACTCCTCATCGTCTGGCTCAACGTCGTCATCCTCGTCGGATCGTGAGGATGCGAAAGCTCCAAAGGACGAAGGAGCTGACTTCCTCGGCGCACGCGATTTGCCATCCGGCTTCTTCTTCTTGACCACTGGAGACGACATTGGAGATGGGTCTTTGCGCTTGTCGCCAGGCTTCTTGCCTTTCGGTTGAACCTTCGCCTTACCACCCTTTGGTTTCGTCGATACTACAATCTCGTCGCTGTCGTGCGCCTCGTTATCTTCTTCCTCGTCTGCATCTTCCATCTGCTCGTCGCCATCCAGCAATGCCTCGACAGGCGCACTCTTCCTCTTGGGTTGCTTTCGCGTGGATTGACGCCGTTCTTTCTGCTCATCTTCGGTCTTGATATCGGCAGAAGTCGACTTGGTAGGTTTAGCATCACCGCTCTGTGGGAGTGTCTTGACTCTGCTGAAGTATGCCTGAGCTTGCGCAATGCGGGCAGCTTGCCTCTTTGCTGCGAGGTACTTGCGGAAGACCACTTGGTTCTGTATGATAGTCAGCAAACATTCGAATTGGAAGAATGGGGATATCTCACATGTGCAAAGAAGCGAGCAAGCCACTGTCGGATCCAAGCTCGCCGCCACTCCTGATGGCTGTTCTCTGGATTATTGAGATAGTCCCAGCCTTCCTTGACCGCCATGAGCAGGCGCTTCCGCTGCCACTCCTCGATCTCCTCATGATGAAGGACAAAGTTCATGTAGCAGCGATTGCACACTGGTCCGCCTCGATCGTGTCGCTCTCCGTAGAGCATACAAGACTTGTGCTGCCAAGCGCAGCACTTCTTGCAGAGGAAGAAGTCAGAATGTGGCTTTTCGCCTGGGCACGGTCCGTCGCAGATGAAGGTGGAGGTGAAGTTCTTCAAGTAGAATTGTTGCTTCTTGTTCGGCTCATGTCCGAGCATCTGGGTGACAAGAGCTTGCATATTGAATGGCTTGCCAGTCGCAGTAGAGTCCTTGACCGCCTTGTTAATCTCCTCCGCCGTACCCGCGGGCAGATCGGCGGTGTATGGCTTACATGGGATATGAGTCCAGCGTGCGCCGTCTTCCCGTACACCCATGAATGCAAGCTCTCCAGCGAGTCGAGTCGTGCCAGGCGGACAGATACACTTGATCGTGCTGTCGTGGAGCGAAAGCGTGAATGGATCTGGCATCTGTATGGCTGGGATAGGAGTCGGATGGTCGTCCCCATCCATATCCATCTCAGTCGTTTGCATGTCATCTTGCTGCTCAGGCAGTACATCTGGTTGCTCAGGCAGTGCATCTTGCTGCTCGGTCTCAGCGGGTGCTGTCGCCTCGACGCCCTCCATGTCAGCGCCCTCCAGTGATTGGGTCTCGACATCGAGGAGAGGTTGAGCGGCGTTCGTCTGAACTTCGTCGCATCGCTCGCCTTCGAAGGTTGTCGCTGCCGCTTGTGGCGCACCATCCTCGACGCCCTTGTTCTGCTCGGACTCGTCCATGTCCACGTCCATCAGGTCCTCCCGCCGAGATGTGGTGTCCGGCCGCTGGTTGTCATTAGGTGGTTGGACTTGTTGCTTGTCTGAGTCGCCGCCATGAAGTTGCTCAGGCTCGATGGTAGGTGTCTGTGGTTGAGTGGAGGTTGCGACCTCACCCTCAGGGGCTGGAGCCTGCTGCTCCTCGTTTTCACGTGGAGTCGCCTCGAGATTTGCCAGGTTGGCGCCCCAATCCGGCGGCGCCGCCATGTGGGGAGATGTTGTTGGGGAGAGGGTATGTGGATTGTCGTCGCGGCTGGTGGTGGCGTGGAAAAGTCACAGCTTGGCCGGAGTTGCAAATTTTGGTCGCGAGGTGAAGCTCACGCGGCGCTGTTTATTTGTTGTGGGATGACGTCGTCGGCGGCGGCGACGGTGGCGAGTGACTCGAGGTGAGGTTTCTGCGGCGACGCGGAGGTGAGGTTTGCAATATTCACTCGGTCGTCCACGGCTTAGCGGCACGCATGTGACCTTCAGGCATTCAGGCAGAACAGGTGATCAACTTTCACGTCTTTCACATCTTTCACGCAATCTTTCGGCCGACGTTACCCACACCTCTGCCAACAATACTTACTACTGCCTCGCCCTCGTCATCACCGTCCTTCAATCCCCACCCACTCATCCCAAAGGCTCTGAGATCTCGAGCCAGCTGGACGACCTGCTCTGAGCCAAGAATCTCCTTCCCAATCGCCAACCGGCCCACATCCTCGCTACCCATGGCCATCAGTGTGAGCATGGTCGATGCTGCCACATTCGAAACGCAGCCTCCCTGTGCAATGCTCTCCAGCAGCTGGAATGCACACCTCTTGCCCAGATCTTCAGGAACCTCCCCACCACTGGGTGCACTGGCAATGTCTGCGGAGTATAGCGCACCAGTATTTGACTCTGCCACCAAGCTCAACCCGAAACCCAGCCCAATCTTCTTCCTTGCATTCGCGTTGTTCTTTTCCGGTGCAGGTATGAGGGGTGCGGAACTGACGTCCGAGTAGATGTATGTATCCAGAGCGAACTCATTCAGCACTCCACGCGCTGCCTCAATCATCCGTGCATTGTTCCCACCTGCCACTCCGACTGCATATGCCACACCTCTTACTCTCTTGATCCGTCCTCCATTCAATATGTGTATCGTCTTTGGCAACCTGACCTGATGCCCAAACACCAGCTGCACCTCCCCTCCGCCCCCCTTTCCTCCCGGCCCAGCATTCGACCGCTTTAGTATCCTCAATTCCAGGTTATTCTCTATGCCAAAGCTCTTGTACAAAGGAAGGATGGCAGTTCGGACCGTATCCGCGGAGACATCGCCGGTGGGAGTAGCCGAAGTAATGACGCCAGGGCCTGTGAACAAAACGTTGACCTGGGCCTTGGAGAAGGGTGCCAGCAAGCAGAGCGGGATTATGAAATAGCTGGCGCCTCTTGTGCATTCTGCAGGCAACTCATGCCGCACAACCCCTCCTGCCGAGCCATAGCCCGCTGCGCTGCCGGTGATCAACCCGGGCTTATATAGAACCGTCGTGCCAGTGTATGAGAATTCGATGACGGAGCCATTCGTGATGGAGTCGAGTAATCGAAGGAAGGAGACCTCGTGCGGTGCGAGGCCTGGAGCGGTGTGTGAAGAGGCCCTGATTTGCGAGATGCGTATGGCGCGGCCAGTCAGAGTGGCCAGCACAAGGCGCTGGATTAGGTGCTTGGATCCCGTGAACTTCAACGGAGCCGGGCCTGGCGCCGTCGTCATTTTGATTGAGGGATTGATTGATGGATGGCGGACAGGCGGTGGCTGCTGCTGCTGCGCGGTGTCTTGCAGTGCGCAAAGGCTATCGTGCAGACGGGATCGTGGGCATGCCGGCGGTGCTGCTGGAGCTGGAGGTTGCCGGTCGTCGGTGAGTGTGGGCGATGAAGTGGCTGGAGAGAAGTCCAGGCTTGGGTGCACGACGAAAGTTCCGTCAAAATTCCTCTGCTCCTCCGCCGCCACCCACGCCGTCTTCTCCACGTCCCACTCCGCCGGGTCAGGGACAACCGTCCCTCGCACATGGCTGTTGCTGCTGCAGGAAAATCATTACATCACCCTTGGTTGCTGCTACTACTTCACCTCCTGCTTGCCTTGTATGACGGGAACTTGAGAATATCGGATTCAGACATCTGCCATTACTGTCTCTGTCTGATGAAGCATGGCGGGCAAAACCCCTGCCCAGCTACCGTCTGCCGCAAGTATCGGGTATCTTTGGGAGAGCACCTGGTACAATTCGAGCCATAACAGCACACTGAACCGCAGTCGACCCGCAGTCGTCATGGAGAAAGAAAGGAAAAGAAGAAACATGCTTGCCCAGCCTGGGCCCAAGATCCATGCTGCAATCTGAATCTCCCGTCGAATGAGAGTGTCCTTGTCTCAACTTTTCAAGCCGGTGTCGTGAGGTCGAGTGGTCGTGACACTGGTCTACTGCCAACCTCCGCCGCCTTGCTGCTGGCCGCCGTAGCCACCGCCGTTCTGTTGCTGGTAGCCACCTGAAGACCCATCAGCGAAGCCAAACTGGTGTTCATTACGGACTGGACATACCTTGACCGTAGCCTGGCTGGCCTCCATAGCCGCCTGGAGGACCTTGACGCCAGTTTCCGCCGCCTGCTCCTCCTCCGTAGCCTAGACTGGATCAGAACGAGTCGAGATGTGAAGAACAGCACAGCATACCGTAGCCCTGGCCTCCGCCGTAGCCACCTTGGCCCCCGCCATAGCCGCCGCGACCATAGCCGCCTCCATAGCCACCTGGTCGAACATTAGCGACGTTGAGGATACCGGCACATCATGACCTACCACGGCCTCCACCAAAGCCTCCGCCGCCTCCACCGCTGCCGCGCTCAGATGCCTTATCTACGCGGATGGTGCGTCCGTCGAATCTGGTGCTCCCGTTAGCCAAGCGAAAACGTTGAGGCTGCGACGGACGACGCACTCGACATTGTTCATGGCGGCAATCGCAGACTCGGCAGCAGACTCCTCGGAGAATCGCACGAAGCCGAAGCCACGACTACGACCGGTATCGCGATCCTTGACGACGATCTGGGGGATGAAATTAGCGTGGGCATGCGACAAGGACGAGATGGACGGACCGCTTCGTCGACGGCGCCAAACTCCTCAAACTTGCTGCGCAGCGTCTGGTCGTCGGTGTGCCATGCCAGGCCGCTGTTGCTTGGTGTCAGTGAAAGCGCGCGCGAGCCAGCCAGGCGGCTCTGGGGTCTGGACGTCATGACCTACCCGATGAATAGCTTCGCCATCGCAGATCCTCACAGTCACAGTCACAGTCGGTAAGGACCGAATCGCGCTTGTCTCACGGCGAATGATGGGTGTGTTGACGTTGTCACTCGCAGGTGGCAGGCGCAGCGCGGGACAGAGAGGTGTTTGTCGATGACTCGTACAGGGTGCGATGGATGTTTCGAAAAAGAGTAAGACGAAGGTGAAGCTTGGAAAGCTGGTCACATGCCCGCAGGCGCCAGCAGCCAGAAACCAGGGTCGCACGTGGCGATTTCGAGCTATGTGAACTCAAGGGCCGCGAGAGGGAGCAGAGGGCAGACAAGACTCACGCGCAGACCGAACAAGTGGCGAGCCGCGAGAAGATGGGCAGAGACAAGCAGCAGGCGAGACTGAAGAAGGATGACAGCGGCGCGGAGAAGTCCAAGTACCGGGACCAGGTCGCAGGCCGTGTCGCACAGCGCAGCAGACAGCAGCAGCAGGAAAGCGCACGATACCTGAGATAGAGGGGCGGCGACGTGCTGCCCCTCAATGGCTGCGTGTGGTAAGCTCCCGCTGCGCTGCCCTACACGGCCCTCACCAACCGGGCGCCTGTCCGCAGCCGACAGACTCCATCAACGACCCATCTCGTCGCGGCGAGCGTGGACTGCGCTGCTGGGAGGCCGCTGGGCTGCAGCGCGGTGGTGGCAGCGGGTGGGATCTGCAGTCGCCTTCGTCAACCTTGCACTTGCGCAGAAATGCTGATCGTGGGGTCCGCTGTGAGTGGCCGGCGGGGCTCTGCACTACGGGCGCAGGATCCAATTGCAGACCGCGAGCGAGCTCCTTTTGCTCGTCAGTCGCCCGTCGCTGCACTGCGATGCGGCTCATCACTGGCTAGACGACGTAGCGTGCGAGCTCATTGGGCTCGTCGCCGGTAGCTAACAAGCAACATGCTGCTTTGGTGGGCGGTGGCGCCGCTCGCTGCAGCAGCTGGCCTGCACACCTTGATTTCGCGGTCCTCAGCCGCTGCGAGACGTCTCTGGTAGACTGGTACCAGCTCCGGCACGTCATGCCCGTCTACCGCATCGAGCTGTGCCGGACGGTGCATCTGGAGCGATCGCCGGGCGTGATGAAGGGCGTATGATGTGGTGCAATGGACTTTTCGGGGAGACAGAACGGCCTGCAAGCAGAGCAACAGCAGCGGCAGCAGCACGGTGGCACGGCTACTGCAGAACACCGCAGTCGCAGATTAAGTTATGCCTGGTGCAACGCCATCGCTCGTCAAACAGCTGGCTTGAGCGCTGCCGTTGGGCTGGGCTGTCAACTTGGAGCGTTTCGTCTGGCTCGGCAGCCTCGGAGCACCCTGCAACAGCCTGCAACAGCAGCTCTGGCACTGGGGCCAGCGGCAAAGGCGCATCGCATCCGCCCAGCAGGGCAGAGCATGATTCGCATTGGCATTCCATCCGACCAGCAGGCCACCGCCAGCTGCGCCTAGACGAAACTCTGTGTGCGCTGCTGCACTTCACCTCTCGAAACGACGCCCGCCCCTCCCAAATCACGCCATGCGGCGCAGCGCTGCGCCCGGATCCAACCTGATAAAGTATGCGCACCTGTACTTGTTCGCCGTACCCGTCTGGCACTTCACGCCTCCCTTCCGGATCGTCTGTCGACATCCTGGTACCCGCCAGACGGAGCGTCGTGTTGGGCACCGCGAGGCAGCTAAGCACTCCCCGGCAGACGCGTACCGGCCGGCGAGGGGCCATCCATGGACGCATATATTAGCTGGGAGGCAAGCAAACCGCAGCTGCAGGTGCACGCAGACACATTGCAGACATCTGCTCTGTACCACCACGGACGACCAACCGCCCACCCTCTGCCCGAAAATCTGCACCGACAGGTCGTTAATGCAGGCCCGGCGTATATTGGCAATGCGCTTGACAGTCTGAGCCGTGCAGGGCATTGTTGAATGTAATATCGGGGCATTCGATCAAAGTACCGTCTCTTGTTCCGTAGACGGCAAGTCACCATTTCATCAATTGATTGTTCAAGTTGTTGCTGCGACGCTCGAGTTCCAGAGGTGCACACTCGCTACGCTAGGCTCGGCTCGAGCGCGGGCATGTCCCTTCCTATCGCGAGACGCTTTCGAACATGTCACTTTGTTGGTAACGCGCCGAGTCCAGACGCACAGAGACTGCACAGTCATGTTTGCTGACCGTCGAGCCTGGCCGGTACTGTGTCACGGACGAGTCTGGCTCTGAATGTCGGTGAGCCTGGTCTGCCTTGGGCAGCAGCGACACCACAGCAGCAGTTCCAGTCGAAGCAGTCGCAGCGACATCGCAGGCCCAATCGCTCCTGCTGGCCCCCGATCTTCGATCCGCTGCCACGAACCCCTGGACGGCACCGCCAGCAGCGACATGCCCCTTGCCGATGGACATCCACCGCTGGCTTCAGAACACCGCCGATAGGCAGCCGCCGGACGAGGAAGACCACCCAGGGTTCCCGGCCTTCCTCAAGCCACAGCGACCACCAGACCCGAAGCGACGAGAACACCGCGAGCAGCATCGCAAGAGGAAGCGGGCGTCCAGCGAGCCATCGTCCTCTGAGCGACACCACCATCGTCGAAAGCGACATCAGGCTGCCACGTCTTCCTCCTCCAGCTCCGACCATGCCCGACGCCTGCGACCAGCCGCTGCAAGTTCGCGCAGCTCGTCCCACGCATCTCAAGTTCAACACGCGAGAGACGCAACGGGCGGTGAGGTGCATGGCGAGGTCTTCGAGAGGCGCGCACGACACAAGACGAGGCCAGATCGGTACGAGGCAAAGCCGAAGAAGCGCAGCAAGGGAAGGCAGGCGCAAGACGATCAGAAGTCGAAATCGAGGCGCCTGAAGTCCAACCAGAGCGCAGATGTCGCCAGAGCTAAGGGAAAGATCTCAAGCTTCCAGCTGAAGAACGGTCGCAAGGACAAGCGCTTGACGGTGAGATGGATGATGATCCGATGTGAAGCCTGCCGTTGACTGTTGCGCAGCTTCGACCCGATGTCAGCGCTGGCATCTTCAAACATGGCCGCTCATCGGCGCCAGTTGCTACCAACGGCCCAGGGCGTGAGTGGAAATGTAGACAAGACACTTTGACATCCACTGACTATGCGCAGTACCTGATCTGGTGTTCAACGAGATGAGGTTCTTGCAACGACCGACGGAGCACCAGGATGAGACACACGTTGATGAAGCGGGTAAGAATCGGCCGAAGAAATCGAAACAGCAGATGAGGGAAGAAGAGATATCGGCCTACTTCGCGAAAAAGCCCACCACCGAGGAGACCTTTGAAACAAGGGATGATATCGGTCCCCTCGCTAAGTGCCCGGACAATATCACGAATCGAAATCGACAGAACCAGCACCCACCATCCCATGAAGACGGCGGACGGTGTGTCACATCCCCTATCGAGCTGCCGGAGAAACCCTTCCTTGGCTTCGGAAGTAAAGGACCCAATTATGACAGCAGCAATGTGTATCATCCTGAGAGCAACACGCGAAACCCCACGAGCTACTTGACCTGGTCTGAGTCGGCGGTCGGTGGAGCAAATCCACCACCCCAAAGAATGCAGCTGTCACATAGCGGCCAACATGGTGATCACGAGATGCCGTGGAGTGGACCAGCCAGCAACGTGTCCAGACATCAACCTCCTGCTGCAAAGCAACATGATCGTCTCATGACGAAGCCATCGAAGCCAGCAGAGCGAAAGACAGTCGAATCACATGGCGTCTGGGTTGAAAGCAGGAGGGAGAAAGGGCCTTCACGTGTTAAGGTGTACCAACCTCCAAACGAAGCCAGGCCTTCCACGAAACGCAAAGCTCGGTTTGCCGGAACTCATGAATCTTCCGACTCATTGCCGAGGGCATACCCAATGTCCATCAACAACGACCGTCCCGATTATCAAATTCATCATGACATGCGAGACCATCGAACCTCAGACGTGCTGAAACTCGTAGGTGACGGGCAAATCGCCGAGCCTTCATCCTTCCAACAGATGCTGCAGCATCCATTCCACGATCGAGAGAACACACACCAACCCTCCACACCTCCAAGCGACGTCCTTCGACGAGCATTCCACGCTGTCACCAATCAGACGAAGGACAGGTCTTGCAAGAACACACGATCAAAGAGCTTCCAAGAACAGCGACGAACCGAGGTCGATGGTAGGCACGTCGACATACTTGACACAGGCTATAGACCGCCATCACATGCCCGCAGGAGCAACTCTGGGCATTGGAGCAATACTCATCCTCAGGTGCTCCCTCAACGAGGATTCAGTCGGTCAACGGAAGCCTCTTCTCTTCCTCAAAACCGTCAGCCACTTGGGCGAGTGCCTGCTTCGAGGACCAATATCGCCGAGACATGGAGACCATCCCCAACGAGAGGATATCTACAACCAAAGCGTGCAATGGAAGACGAGGAGATGTTGGACAACGTTCCCAGCGCAGCCGCTCTGAACCCACATCACTACGGACACACGAACAATAGAGAAGTGGAGGATCTTGTATATCGACTCAATGCCGAGCAGGAGCAACCATATGTGGAAGAGACTATCACGCCATCGGTTCCATTGGGGTACGAAGGCGTTGATGAAGCACTCGATTACGACGCCCCGGTCACACATGCATCGACCGACTGGCCTTCGATTCGCACACATTCAGCGGAAGAAGATGGGAATGGTGTGCAAATGGGAACAATTGACGACGACATGAATGGGTTTTGGAGACCAAATATCCTCTATTAATGTGTTTGATGAAACGAGATACCCAATGAAACGAAATATTACTATCTTCACCAGTCTGAACCTCCTGATCTCCTATTACGAGCGTGGTTGTTTGTTCCGGGTTGTTCCTACACACTGGCAGATAGCCGAACGATATCCGGGCGATGATGGCATGGGCAGATGGATGGACACGACCGCGCACCCTGCGCTCTTGCGGATCTCGTGTCTGAACTCTGCGGCGGCGAGCTTCCTCTGGCATTGCTCACCTCGGCCTGGTGGGCATCCCATATCAGCCTCTTTTCCTCCGTGATCTACTGCTGGATGCTGCCGCTACGACGCTTGCACACCGCTCCCTCGCCCGCGAGCGTATTGAAGCGCGCGGCTGCTGCTCGTTGCTGGCCTCCGCCTCCGCGACGGCAGGCGCTCTCCCCAACGCCGGTCGTGACTGCTGCTACGCAGCGCTGCTGGCCCCGCGACGTCTGGATGGCGGCAGGTGCATCGGACCCTGGCCAGGGTGGCCCCACCAGAGACGTCAACAAAATTCAGAGGCAGGTGCAGTCTCGCTCTGGCCAGCTTTCTGCCCACCTCACCACCACAAACAACTCTTCCTCCAAGTCGTACAGCTCGTCCTCCACCATGGCTCAGACCAACCTGCCCACCCGTGGCGGCTACGATCCCAAGGCCGCCTCCGTCTTCACTCCCCGCAAGATCGGTGCACCACACACCCTCGAGCACCGCATCTACATCGAGAAGGATGGCGTCCCCGTCTCGCCGTTCCACGACATCCCCCTCTACGCCAACGAGCAGCAGACCGTCCTCAACATGATCGTCGAGATCCCTCGCTGGACCAATGCGAAGCAGGAGGTCAGTCTTACCACCCTGAGCTCACCGCCACCACACCATGCTCAGCTCCAGCGCCATTGAGCTACAATCGAGCCATTGACTGACACGCTTCCTTCACAGATCTCCAAGGATGAGGAGCTCAACCCCATCAAGCAGGATACCAAGAAGGGCAAGCTGCGCTTCGTCCGCAACTGCTTCCCTCACAAGGGCTACCTCTGGAACTACGGTGCCTTCCCCCAGACCTGGGAAGACCCCAACGTAACCCACCCCGAGACCAAGCAGAAGGGCGACAACGACCCTCTCGATGTGTGCGAGATCGGCGAGCTCGTCGCCAAGCCTGGTGAGGTCAAGCAGGTCAAGGTCCTGGGTGTCATGGCTCTGCTCGATGAGGGCGAGACCGACTGGAAGATCATTGTCATCGATGTCAACGACCCACTCGCTCCCCGCCTGAACGATATCGAGGACGTTGAGCGCCACCTCCCTGGCCTTCTCCGTGCCACCAACGAGTGGTTCCGCATCTACAAGATCCCAGACGGCAAGCCTGAGAATCAATTCGCTTTCTCTGGCGAGTGCAAGAACCGCAAGTACGCTATGGATATCGTGCGTGAGTGTGCCGAAGCTTGGGAGAAGCTCATCACGGGCAAGACGCCAAAGGGTGACATCAACCTGTGAGTCAGACACATTAAGCGGAGCATGGGTTGGATGAAGACTGACATATATCCTACCAGCACCAACGTCTCCGTTCCTAACAGCAGCGACCGCGTTGACGCTGCCAAGCTCAACATCCCACCACACGAGGAGAAGGCCCCGGCACCAATCGACCCCAGCATTGACAAGTGGTTCTACATCTCTGGAGCTTCGGCGTAAGCAGTTGCTCCGTCGTGTACAGCCATGCTAACGTGCAAGAGCCGTGTAGATGGATCATGCCACACGAAATCATAGCTGCGATTGGTGGCAATGAGCTGGCTGAAGGCGGTCGTCACGACAGCGTTCGAAAAACCTGAATGCTGCAGTGCAGGCCAAGGTGAGGGTTTTATATGAATGATATGAGCACGGTCAACACGGGCACAAAAGCATGAGGTTCCTAGGGAACAATTTGAACGCAGAGTAGATAGATGTCAATACAGCCCATTGTGACGTGCAGTCTTCATCCTTCTCATCTTCTCAGCTGACATGTCGTTGATGATGGTATTTGAATACAGAAGCTGTTGTACATGTTGAGATTTCGGGCTTTGCTGACGCCTCCTGGAATCTGATCCTGCGTCGCTTGAATCGGCTCTTTCTCGACTCAGCTTTTAGACACTTCTGCTCTGCTTGCTCTTATCCTCAATCGTTCATCTAGTTCCACGCTCCTCTGCTCGCATGGTAAACCGTCTAGTTGATGAAGTTGACACAGAAGAAATGTAGAATCATGCTCCCAAAGACGAAATCCGCGAATGCCCTGTCAATTGTCACAAAATGTCAGCTGCCAGCCTCTCGCATTTTCTTGGAGACCCCGAAGTGTGGAATATCGGGTCTGAATGCATACCTCTCGTGACTGATCTTCTCAAACTCGCTCTTGTTCGCCGGGTTCGTTTGAATGCGGAGGGAGGCTGTAAGGACGAATTGGCCGACAGTGGCGCTGAACCCGGAAAGGAAGGCGTTGAAGGGCTGTTATAGATCCGCATCATCAGCATCTCTTCCGTACAAGACCCGGAGGATATGTCCACGTACGTAGTTCCCCGCAATGACACAATACACAAACTGGATCAATCCCACCAACATAAGAAAGACCATAAAAGCATCGAGGAGTTTGACGCGTTGCGGGGTGTCGCGGAGGTATTTGGAGTAGATTTGTTCGAGGATCTGGGAGAAGTCTTGAGGGGAGCGGATCGAGGGCTCGGATTTGGTTGATGGGGTTGTGGATTTTGCGGCGGCGGATTTTGCGGGCGAGGGCATCGCGGCGGACGTCTTTTTGGGCGGCATTGTGTCGGTTGGTCGTGTTAAAGAGCGGTGGTGGTAGAAGGAGGCGGATGTGGTTGTCGAGTTCACATGCTGTTGTCCCCAGATGCCAAGCCTTTGGGCAAGCTGTCCTTCGAGCGTGGTCTGTGCGCGCTGCTGCCCTGACTAGTGCATTCACCTTTCACGAGCTCTATTTCAGCATCACATGCAACCATCTTCGGCCGGAAATGCTGCGAGTGTGAGCCTTGAGACTCGTTCTACATGGCAGCTCCATCGCCAAAGTTCCAAACATTGGACATAAGTGCTCTGATCCACAGGCAGCTCCAGAGAGCAGAGAGCAAATCTCACTTCGACTCTTTTGCCTCTCCAGCAATGGACCGAACGAAACACAGACATCGACTGACCTCAGATGACGAGAGGCTTTCGTCTACGATGTGGGCAGATGCACGAGCTGGGGTCACTCATCGCATTCCCAGCACCGCAATCGCATTTGCCATTGCGCAGCGAAGCTGCCTCTCACGACCCGGGATTGGCATTTCCGTTCAACGGGCCCTTCGATGGCGACCGTGAGCGCAATGCTTCTATCATGGGAGATGTTGGGGCGGCGCCTGGCAACCTCCACTAGTCATCGTAGCCATTCGCCAAGCAATATCATGGAATGCAAGGTGAATGAGACCGTTCGAAGACTGAAGCGTGCATCGACATCGAGACGCAGGAATTCCGCTCACATTCTTTATTTAGAATAGGCTGTTGGGAGTCAGCGTTGGCCAACAAACCGCATAGAAGTCTTCGGCGGCGTACGACCTCATGGCCAGCTTCTATCCCCAGCACAAGCAATGCTAACCTGCCTCACGCTCGTCACTACGCCGAGCCTAAGCAATTGCCGAACACAACGTGTCTTACGGTTTATGCAAGATACTTACAAGTGTTGATCCCACCAGATCGCTCTCAGCAGGTCTCGACCACAACCCCGAGCCTTACGCGTCCAGCGAAGATCGGACACCCCCAACGTAGCATCACCGCAGAACAACAGCACGCCTAAATCTCCTCGAATCCGGTTTGAAGGACAATCGCAAAGTTACGTAAAGACTCCTTCGTGTCATCCACGTTCCAAAAGTGCCTCATAGTCAACCTCGTTTGGGGTTGAGGTATTTATTTGCTAGCGCCAAGCAAGCTTTGCCTCATGGCCGCTGCATGTCTACCACATGGGACACCGATGCTTGACTGATATAGCCTTTCTTGGTACTCGATCTTTACATTGATCAGTATTTCAATTCGACATCCTTTTTGAATCCATTGTTCCTTGGGCATGGATCCATCGAAATGGCCGACCGATGCTAACATTAGTGAAAAGGGCGTCGACGACAGCGACGAAGTTCGTTTCGACGCTCAACTCCCTACTCGACAAACGCAAATCGCCTGGGACGACGATGAAGAAGATGAGCGCATTCGTCGCCTGAGTCGTCACCGTCGCGGCGTTTCAATTGGCAGCAACAGTCGCCGACGCTCTGCCAGCCGCGATTCAATCCGAAGTGTTCGTAGCCGGTACAACGCACAGAATGCGACGATTCCAATCGAGTTCCGTACGCTGTCGTTTCAAGTATCCGCTTCCAAGGATGTGACCGAAAGCAAGGAGAAGGCTCAAAATCGTTCGGCAAAGAAACACAGCAAGCTCTTCGGTCTACCATTCGGCCTCCCTGCCAAGAAAAAAGATGCAACACACGACAAGCCAGCGAGGACCTTTGCAGCAGCCGATGAGCATACTGTTGCCATTGACGAATTGTACCAAAGATTCCGAGTCGCTCCCTCGCAGGGCCTGAGTCACGAGGGCGCTTCAAAGAAACTCCAGGAGTACGGCAAGAACGTGCTGCCATCTCGCAAACCCAACTACCTCAAGCGTCTACTGGGCTATATCTTCGGCGGCTTCTGCTCGATTCTCTGGATTGGCGTCATTATCTTCTTCATCTGCTGGCGTCCACTTGGCGATCCAGATCCGCAGCCATACAATCTCGGTCTCGCTATCCTCGTTCTGATCGTCATCTTCTTACAGGCCGGATTCTCCGCGTTCCAGGATTGGTCGACGAGCAAGACGATGAATGCGATCTTAGACATGCTGCCTTCCGATGCGACGGTTCTGCGAGAAGGCAGCTTTACCACCATCCCCACATCCAACATTGTCGTCGGTGACATTGTCAAGGTGTCGATTGGCGACAAAGTACCAGCAGACATGCGAATCATGACGATTTCTGGAGACGTTCGCTTCGACCGCTCGGCCATGACTGGAGAGTCGGAGGAGATTGAGGGCTCGCTCGACTGCTCCAACGACAACTTCCTGGAGACACGGAATATCGCTTTGATGGGTACCACTGTTACGAATGGGTCGGCGACTGGAGTCATTGTCTTCACCGGTGCCAAGAGTGTCATGGGAGGTATTGCTGCTGCGACCAGTGACGTTCCGGACCAACCCACCTCCATTCAAAAAGAGGTGAACCGATTTGTCAAAATCATTTGTTGTTTGACGCTTGTTCTGGCGTTGCTGATTCTGTTGACCTGGGTGGGCTGGCTGCGAGTGGACCACTATTCCTTTATCAATACAGTCGGCATGTTGAACGATGTCATGGGCTGTGTCGTTGCTTTCATTCCAGAAGGCATGCCTGTTGCCGTCGCTCTGACGCTGATGATGATCGCCCGACGAATGAAGAAGGCCGACGTGCTGCCAAAGAGTCTCGGTACCGTGGAGATGCTCGGATGTGTCGACGTTATTGCGTCTGATAAGACTGGAACACTGACCTGGAATAAGATGACGGTGAAGAGCGTTGGGTTCGTCGACGAGCTTCTAACAAGTGTCGAAGCCAAGGAAGAAATGAACAAGGAGAGGGACGATCAGGGCCCGCTGGAGAAGCTGCATCGAGCAGCGTTGCTCTGCAACGAGGCTAGCTTCGATCCGGTGTCCATGAACAAGCCCGTCGAAGAAAGGCTCACCCACGGCAATCCGACCGATGGTGCCATTCTTCGCTTTGCTGAATCGGCCGCTCCAGAGAGTGGACTCCAGTCGACATGCCCTCGTGTCGCCCATATCCCATTCAACTCCAAGAACAAGTTCATGATGACTCTGCAAGACGACCAGAACAGCACAGAAAAGCAGGATGGATCATATCTGGCTTTCGTCAAAGGCGCGCCAGACATCCTACTCCCACGGTGCACTCAATACCTCTCTTACAAGACCGGCCAAGTCTGTGCTCTTGACGAAGAGGCGAAGCAGTCTTTCTCAGCTTTGCAAGCCAAGTTGTCTCGCAACGCCGAACGAGTCTTGATGCTCTGCCAGAGGCGATACACACCGACCGCACAGCTGGGCTCGAGTGCTTTAGAAGAGGAGATGCTGGAACACTGCCTCGCGGATCTCACCATCATCGGTGTCGTGGGCATCTTTGATCCGCCTCGACCTGAAATTCCAGATACCGTCGCCTCCTGCCGACGAGCTGGCATTCGATTCTTCATGATGACCGGCGACTTTGGCTTGACGGCTGCAGCTGTCGCCCGACAGGTTGGAATCTTCAGCGGCGAACGGGATCCTGACACATTCGAGACCGTGACGAGCAGACGTAGGAGCAGCTCCACTCTCTCGAGTGTCAAGGACGCAACCAAACACGACGTTGCTCCAACACCCTACAGCAACGAGCGGCTCCTGCTTGAAGGCTCGCAGATCAGTGCCCTGGAAGATGAGGACTGGGACGTTGCTTGTTCCTACACCGAGATCGTCTTTGCTCGATGCAGCCCGGAACAGAAGCTGCTGATCATTGACCACTTCAAGAAGCGTGGGAGTACCACGGCCGTGACTGGCGATGGAGTCAACGACGCCCCTGCCTTGAAAGCCGCAGATGTCGGTGTCGCCATGGCGAGCGGAAGCGACGTAGCGCTGGAAGCTGCTGATCTCGTCCTCCTTGTAAGTGCTCTCTCCACCAATTCCTTTCTTACTTCGCTGACATTTACTTCCAGGGCACCTTCGACTCCATCATCACCGGCATCCGCCTTGGCCGTCTCGTCTTCCAAAACCTCCAAAAAGTAATCTCCTACCTCCTACCCGCCGGCTCCTGGTCCGAAATCTGGCCCGTCCTCCTCAACGTCTTCTTCGGCGTACCTCTACCCCTCTCCTCCTTCCTCATGATCATAATCTGCGTCTTCACGGACCTGTTCCTCTCCATGAGCCTGATTATGGAAAAGGAAGAGTTCGACCTCCTCGACCAACCGCCGCGGAACGTCAAGAAAGACCATCTGATCAATTTGAAGATCTACGCGCAGAGCTACCTCTTCGTCGGTGTCATGGAAACGATCTGCGCGCATTCGATGTACTTCTTGTACTACTGGCGCTATGCCCGGATTCCGGTTGGTGATCTCTGGTTTGTGTTCGAGCATTACTCGGATGGTTTCCATGGATATACTCAGGCCGAGCTCACGCACTTCAATACCGTCGGGCAGAGCGTCTACTTCGTTACGCTCGTCATCCTCCAGCTTGGCAATATCCTTTCAATCCGAAACAAGCGACTTTCGATTCTCCAGGCCGATCCCATCAGGAAGGAGAGGAGGAATCCGTGGTTGTTGCTCAGTGCTGCAATCTCGATCTCCATCGCGATTTTCGTTACGGAGGAGCCGGGTATTCAGAGCTTGTTTGGTACTGGAAGTGTGCCGATTGAGTTTTGGTTCATTCCTATCCCGTTGGCCCTGGGGATTCTGTGTATGGACGAGGTGAGGAAGGTGGTTGTGAGGACATGGCCAAAAGGGCCGATCGCCAGAATTGCTTGGTAACGATGAGAAGAGAAGATATCCAAGAATTCTATGAGCTGTACATATGAATAAAAGTTAGATCTTGCCTTTCGACAGACTATGTTCTTTGTTGCTTGTCCCTCTCATTCATCCAAAGCCGAGCTTCGAAATGGGCATAGATGGCTCGTCGACTTGGTCTGTATAATCCATGCTTCTCAGCTGTTCACCTTGGAGTTTCAGTGTGATGGAGAAGAAGATTGTCAAAGTCAAGACGCGACGTGAAGTCGTGTCGTCCATCGGACATTCGGGATCAACCTTTCCCAGAACAGCAGGTGCAAGGCCGCAATTGCCGAGCCGAGCACCAGCATACGAGAGCTCTCCAGATGGTCAGCCAATCCATATCCTGACAACAACCTCACCTCTTCCCTCTTCGTCTCCCAAACAACTCACCTCCCCCATTCGATGTCGAAAAGCACCACCACACAACAACAATCCACAAAAATGGCAAGTAACCTCCTCATCCCCCCTCCCATACCGCTCCCCGCACCACAACAACACCACCTAACATGCCTTTCACAGTCCCTCTCAACCGTCGCCTTCATCCTCGGCACCCTAACCGCCACAGGCGGAATCACAGGCTACGTCCGCGCAGGTTCCATCCCCTCGCTCGTCGCCGGCTGCAGCGTCGGCGCATTGTACCTCCTCGGCGGCTACCGCATCAACCAGCGAGCTTCGTACGGCGTCGAATTGGCCCTGCTCGCGAGCGTGGTGTTGGCGGGATCTTCTGTACCGAGGGCGATTAAGGGAGGGTTCAAGCCTTTGCCGACGGGTTTGAGTGTGTTGGCGACTGTGGGGTTGGTGCAGTTTGGGATGGCATTTGCGAATAAGTCGAAGTAAGAGTGGGAGATGGTAGAGACGATATGAGAGGGGACAAAATGTATGCTATGCGATACGATACCAGCTCGGGAAGACAAAATTTTGGAATGAACATCAGATATTGAAGCTTTCGCGAGCCGTTCCATTCATGATACTTATGTGTAGTGGTGGTGGTATCTGTAAAGAGCAACGACAATTCCGACTACTGCAAAGCCACTTAAGGTCAATACTTCCGGATTCCATAGGTATCAATTGGCAGCTGGCATCCCTCAGCCCGTGCTGCTATCGTCATTCGAACGCCGTGATTGCAAATCCCCTCCACTTCGAGCAATACTTCATAAGCTGCAATCTCAATGGGTGTTGGTTTTGCCTGTCGCGTCCTGGATCGTCTTCTTCTGTTCCTCTTCTGCCTTGATCTCGCGCACTTTGGCAAGGACGACCTATCCGAAATATCAGCACGAGAAATCTCTATGTCGGTTATTTGGATGCTCACCTCTCTGAAAATTGCACTCTTGGCCAGCTTGGACAAACTCCGCTTCCTTTGCGGTTCATGGTCCTCCGGTGGCTTGAGGCTGGACCTGCTGGCGGTACTATCATGCCGAGAGTGGCCAGCCTCCTCAGCCGCCGCCTTTGCATCTGCTGGCACGTCCGCCTCCTGAGGGACGTCCTCTTCCTCGTCTTCCTGCATCTTGAGGGCTTCGATTCGGTTGGCGAGCTTGACGAGCTCCACGCCTCGCCTGAGACGGCAACGTGCCATGTATGCCTTGATCTCTGGCAGCAAGTTGTGGTCGGTGGCACCCTTGCCAGCAATCCATGGATCTTTCAGCGCTTGCTCACTCGAAGCTCGGTCATGCGGGTCGGGCTTGAGTAGTGAGAGGATAAAGTTCTTGGCCTCCTTCGATACGTCCTTCCAGTATCGCTCGTGGAACACAACCCGTCCATTCCTCGTCTCGTCGATCAAGTCGTTGAGCGACTCTGATCGGAAAGGAGAGTAACCACAGAGCAGGGTGTAGGTGATGACTCCCAACGACCACATGTCGACCGGCTTACTATGGCCCCTCTTGAGCATGACTTCCGGTGCGGCATAGCCGAAGGAGCCAGCCATCGTCTTCAGTACACCCTCTGGACTGTCGAGATGCTTGGCAATGCCGAAATCTGCGAGAACGAGGTCGGAGTTGGGATCGCGCGTCATGTAGAGGAGATTCTCTGGCTTCAGATCTCGGTGGACAACATCCTTGGAATGAAGATAGTGGACGGCTTCCAGGACTTGTCTTATGGTCTGAGAGGCATCCTTCTCCGTAAACTTGCCCTTGTCGCAAATGCGATCGAACAGCTCACCGCCCTGGGCCAGCTCGGTGATGATGTAGTATTTGTCGCGGGACTCGAACCAATCGACGAACTTGACAATGTGTGGGTGTTGTAGGGTCTGCAGCATCTCCAGCTCATCGTAGACCATCTGATCGTTGCCCTTGACGTTCTTCTTCAGGATAATCTTTACGGCAACCTTGCCGGCTGGCCCGTCGGCCTCCTTGACGATACCATAGGTGCCAGCGCCCAGGGTCCGGCCCATGCGATACTTGCTCTTGCGATCATAGCTCTCGGGTTGGCCGTGCAGCTTGTTCAGCATGCCCTGCACTGGAGGACGAACGGTCAGCTTGAGCTTGGAAGGCATGGAGAGGTTGGAGTTGGGGTACTGGAAGGGTGCGGTGAAGGAGAGCGTTGGCCAGTCATGTTGGTAGGTGGTTACGTATGTTGGTCTGGGATGTGCTGTGTAGGGAGTGAAACGACGGCCTGAGGTTGAAACAGAGGGTAGGCGAATGGGTAGGGCAGAAGTGTGCGAGATCTTGTCGAAGGGGACGAGAAGAACAGTATCAGACGCTGGAAGGACTCACGCGCCATGTTGTATGTCGTTCACTCGGCAGCCTCGAGGCCGCCCTCGCCTTCAATGCTTCTTTCCTGTTGGGCAGGCTTCTTCCTGGTGCTTGCCTCAGGCGAATCTGGCTTTTCTGCAGTGTCGGACGGCGGGCGAAAAGGTTGGTGTATCGATCGGACTGGAGGTTGCAGCTGAGGTCGAGTGTCCTGAAGGGGTATTCTGGTTCGCTGGTCGCAGCTGAATGGAGCAACGCCAGCAGCTTTGTCTGCTTTCCAGCTTTCCAGTCGCTCGGAGGCTCCACCAAGCACAGCCCACCAATCTCCAACAGGGTCTCGCCCTCAGCCTCAGCGGCCAGCTCAATTGCTGCCTCGTTCGGGGAAGGTATGCGCCTCGTACTCGCGCCGGCAAACGATTGCGGACGGCCTTGAATTGCTCAATGAGTTTGCTGGATGGAAAATGAGATGCCGGCGTTGATGGTCAAGACGACGAGAGCAACAGTCGCCGTCCCTTCCCCGCGCTTTTGACACGTGAACGAATGCAGCAGGTGGGCTGTTGACTGTTGACTGTGAAGCCTGCACGAGCACTCTCCAAAACACCACCACCACAACCAATCTAACACCGCACACAATCCACATCTACCTCGACACCATCGCCGTGACAAAATCGCTATCAGACTCCCACGACTCATTCTTCTTTGAGCCATCAGACGACATCAACAACGCGAGTGACAGAAGACCGCCCATCTTCAAAACGTTGCAAGAGACAGAGAGGCTCAATCATGGCGGCCATGAGTAGCAAACGGCTACAGAAAGAGCTGATCAAAGTCCAAACCTCCCTCCCACCAGGCATCACCCTCGTTTCCGCACCAGACCTTAAGACGTGGGAGATGGACATTCGAGTGCTGGACAACCCTCTCTACGACCCAGAAGAGAACTACCGGCTACAGTTCAGCTTCTCCTCCTCATACCCCATCGAAGCTCCAGAGGTCGTATTCAAACAGCTTGCAAGTCCTCAACGCCGGATACCCATGCATCCCCATATCTACAGCAACGGGATCATATGTTTGGATCTGCTGGACAGGCAGGGCTGGAGTCCTGTGCACAATGTTGAGTCTATCAGCATCAGCATCCAGAGCATGCTGGCGAGCAACACAAAGAATGAGCGTGAGTGATATATTCGAGCCACAAGTGCAGTTTCACCGTGGCTGACATGTTTGCAGGACCTCCCGGTGACGCCGAGTTCGTTCGATCCAACCGCTCTCGGCCGCGAGACATCAACTTCATGTACCATGACCCGAACGTATGATAATTATCAGGATGATTTGGCATGAATGGGTGTATTGGCGGGCGTAGTTTGTTAAGACTACAAAGACATCAGAGGCACGGATTGAGGGTCAAGCAGCATGAGCATGGTGTTCCGGTTGTCAACTCGGGCAGGGCGTTGTGTGGTTGTTGAGCTGCAGGTCTTCACGACCTGTATGAATGGGAAATGATGCAACGGCGGTATACATGGCATTGATGACAGATGCTGGCACGAGACACTCTTGCAGTACTTGCTAGCAGATACAAGTTTATTGATCCAAAGATATGGACTCCGGAGACAAGTCCTCTTCTGCATCACTCATCAAATTCGGCTCCACAATCTCCAAGCCAGGGATCGACAAAACAGCCTCGGCCCGCCTGACGGGAACCTCACCTCGTGGCTGCTCGGGTGCATATGTGATCGCATCGTCCATGTCATCTTTGATCCGCTGGCAATGGCGTCGACATGGCCTCTCTTACGCCCGCGTCGAAGGTACAATCACCTTCTAACCCGTAGACTCAATACTGACATGGATGCAGAAAGCGTTAGCGAACCTCCGAGCTTTCACGACTCCACCGACCAACTGGTACAAATGCCCGCTTACGCGAAGAGCAGCGGTGCTTATACTGCTCATTGCCGATCGAAGAGGTGATTTACGAGTTGTCTTGACGATACGAAGCTCGGGATTGAAGAACTGTAAGAGAGATATACCTTTGTGGAGAGCGAGAGCGCGATGTTGATACGGATGTCAAGATGCCGGCCAAGCAGCCCTCCCAGGCGGGAAGTCAGACACTCTGCAAGAGACCCCCTTCATGACAGCCCGCAGGGAGGCGTTCGAAGAGATCGGTCTCCCTATGTCCGACCACCAACTCCCACCCGGCTACACCGTCGAGCACCTCACCGAGCTCCCCTCCAACCTCGCCATGACCGAACTCGGCGTCCGTCCCTGCGTAGCATACCTCAAAACCCCACCGGCCTCCCCACAGAACAAAAACCCAGACGCTGCTCGAGACATCCTCCCCAAGCTCGACGCCCGAGAAGTGGCAGCAGTCTTCACAGCCCCCTTCCAAAACTTCCTGCGAGAGAGAGACATAGACCCAGAAGCTAGAGAGAACGTGCCGGGTGAGTGGTACAAAGGCTCCTGGCACAGCTGGCACGAAACCGCCTGGCGCATGCATCAATTCTTCGTGCCTGTGACGCGATCCACCGTCTTTCTGGCGAAGAAACCCGTCTCGTATACGGATCCCCGTCCACCCAAAGCCCGCTCGTCAAAGACAACCGGCGCCAAATCGCCCGAATCCAAATCTCCCAACTCCTCACTACAGCCGCCTCTGCCCAAGGATTTCTATAAGATGCCCTCCTCCCAGGATCCTCTGGAGCAGCCACGGTACAGGGTTTTTGGTATGACGGCGAGGATTTTGGTTGATGCCGCAAGGGTGGCGTATGGCGAGGAGCCGGAGTATGAGCATAATAGCCATTTTGGGGATGAGGAGATGATTGGGAAGTTGATGAAGATTGGACGGTTGGGGGAGAAGAGAAAGGAGGGGGAGGTGTTGACGAGGGAGGTTATGCAGAAGGCTGCTAATGTTGATGGCGGAGGGGAGAAGGCGAAAATGTGAGGATGCGGAGAGAAGCGATGATCTAGACGTTGGCTGGTATGTTGGATACGGATGATGAAGCATGAATTTTACGAAGTCTTAGGACTCGCAAGCTACCAATCGCGATGATCGAATGTGGTTCTGTATCGCCTGAGATCGAATATTAGCCGCATATGTGCTCAAGACAACTCCGCACGAGTTACAACTTAAACAAAATGGCAGCCACCAACTCTTGAGCTGCGGAACTGTCGTCGAGCCGGGACAGATCGACTTGACCAGATTTGTGGCGTCCCAGATCCTGCTCTGGCCGTTAGCTTCGTCTAGGAAGATCTACTCCGGTTGCCCTAAAGGCCGACTAAAGTCGTACTTCAGCCAGGCTCACGGTCGAGTCATAGAGCCTATGCTCTCGTCCGGCTGGTAGTATAGTTTTCTAGCCGACATCATAGACTTCACCTCTTCACTACTGCCACGCCCGCCGTCTCGAACACGTTGGTACGACTGATGCTTCTTTGATCTGCCCAGTCGCCGACTTGATCGCTTCTGTGACTGCGAAACCTGCTTCATGAGCACCAATCACTGTCATGGTAACTTACGAAACGTTGACCGAAAGTGTTGCTGTCAACAGGGTGGCGCGTGTGTCCCTTCGCGAACTGCAGTCTTCCGCCATAGCGCAATGCGAACTTGAAAGTACACGGCATTGGTACTGACCGTGAGCTCAAGAGCTTTTCTCTTCTCCAAGAAGTCCAGCGGTTGGCATCAATTACAATGTGCAGGTCCAGGCTGACGCTGGCGCCCGACTTGAGATGGGCAATCGGCGCCACTGTCGTTGAGGATAGATCAGCAGCACACTCTATGCAGTCCCATCGAATGGCTGGAGCTGGCCTCGTTCATCACACAGGCGCCTGTCATTGTTGCTGCTGTCCCTTTGCACACCGCTACGCCAAGTTTCTCAGTCGTCCAGTGTATGTCCAACGTCGTCCACGGATTTAAAGTCTTGCTTCCTAAGGTATCCACTGGTCCTTGGCAGGGAAGAACACTTCGAGTGCTCCCTCCGTACCTGCATGGGCGGCTATCCCTTTGTGCGCGTCCTCGGTGAGATAGGTTCGCGGGTGGCCCACCCTTGACCCGGCCGCTGGGCCAAATTTGGTGTAGATTGCACGCAATGTGGACCTGCCGCTGGGTACCGATTGGGTGGCGATATCGCTCGGTGGCAGGGGTGGTGTCGATTAGGGTTAAGAGCGTTGACTCGTAGAGTTTAATCCTTCGCAGACGTTAGTTAATATTAATAGACTTAATAGACTTAATAGAGCTAACTTAAGAGGTTTATAAGTATATAAGGACTAAGTAGACTATCTTAACGATAATATAGTATAAGGCGCCTTCGCCGTTACCGCCGCCGTCGCCTATACTACCCCTAAAGCGCCTAGAGGTTATAATAAGTCTTAATATTAATTAGACCCCTTAGAATATATAGAAGTACCTTATAGCTATTAAGGAGCTCGTATTAGCGTTAAGGGTAGAGGTAGACTACTTAAGCGTAAAGGCGGTAGTAGTAGACTCGAAGGAAGGTGTTATTAAGTAGTTAGATACTATAGTAGGCTTAGAAGTTAATATTAAGGCGTTAGAGTAGGTAGAGTAGTAGTATTAGGCGATAATAGAGGCGATAGATACTCGCTATACTACTCTCGAGCGCCGTTACGTCGCTCTTACTTATCGTTACGAGAAGGCCGTTAGCTTAATATTAAAGGTAATAAGGCGGTTAAGCTCTATTACGAGTAATTTAGACTTAATAACCGTCGCTAGCGCTAGTAGCGTAATATAGACGGTTTAAGGTTAGTAATATAGGCTCTTAAATCGACCTATAAGTACTAGGCTAGCTTATATACCTTATAAATAGTATATAGACCGTAACCTTAATAACTCTAAGTAGTAGTAAACTTACGGCGGCGCTAGCGACCTATAGGCTACTATTTAAAGCCGAAGGTAGTCCGGATAAGCTTATAAATATAGTAACCTTATTATCTAAGATTAAAGTCTATAGTATAAGATATAGGTGCTAGTCGTCGCTTATTAAGCGCTAGAGGTATATAATCGCCCTTCTTAAGTTAGTAACGCTTTAGCCGTAGATCCGTAGTATTATATACGTATAATCTAGATATAAACTACCTATTATAAGCTTGCGGTAGTAGCGTTAATAGCTCGGCGGCTACCTTACGCTCCTTCTACTTATTAATATCTCTCTAACCCTTATAAACTAGTTACTAGGCTAGCTTAATCTAGAAGTTACGCTAGTTACTATACTACTTCTTATCGACGGCTCTAATAATAATAAAGGCGTTAATAACGGCGGTATCTAGTAGGAAGTAGAAAAGGGGGTACTATAGCTTACGCGCCTTATATTAAGAGCTATAATAGTAACGTAGTTAATTATAGATATTAATACTACCTATATAATCGTTATAGAGCGCCGCTACGAGAGGTATCTTCTACCTATCCTCTTCTATCTTCTAATAAGGACGTACGTACTTATTAATAAAGTCGTTAGTAGGCTATAGCTTATAGCGTAGGCGCTCTACTCGCTCGAAGATAGGTAGGGCGTTAGTAACGAACTAGACGAGGTTTCTATCCTACTAAAGGACCGCGGCGATACCGTATATTACTAGATATAGTAGGGTATCGTATAGAAAGCGGGTACTCTTCTAGGTAATATCTCTAAAGGTCGATACCTTCCTTATACTATCCTTCTTTAAAGTTCCTAGCTTTTTAAACTTTACGCCCTTCTATAGCTACGACTAAGAGCTAGAACGTACTATACTAGTAGCTACGATACCTAAGTACTTTAATATCGCGAATAGGACAACGCTAGTAAATAGATTATCTATAAAGACGTAGTAGAAGAGGGTAGTAAAGGGTAGTTAAAGGATTAAGCGGAGGGTAGCTATCCTAATATTAGATAGGCGTAACGTTAGATTACTTACTAGCGGCCTATTAATTAGCTATAATTGTCTCGACTCGTATAACGGCGCGGGCTAACGCGTATAACTTATAGCGTTCGATATCGATAATAGGTAGAGCCTAGTATCTTTATTATAACTAACGCCTTTAATAATACCCTTACGCCGCCGTCGAGTCGTTATCGGTCGCTCCTTCGCCCTCTCCTTCTCCTCGAAGTTCGTTAACTCCTTAGAAACTACTATAGGCCGTTATAGTACCGCCGCCGCTACCGAATCTATATCCTTAAGCTCCTATTTATACCCCTTTCTCGGACTACTAAAGAGGAAGGAATATAGGTACCTATTCTTATAGAGGTATAGTACGTAATACCTAATAGGTATTAGCTTCCCTCGTATTATAATAATATAGCTAGAGCGGCCGGTAAAGCGTACTATAGATTTATCGAGAGATATAAAGGTTCTAGGTATTATAATAGCTTTAAAGCGTCTACGAAGGATATTAGCTAAGGGAAGGATCTAATACTACCCTAGTAGTCTACTACCTAGCGGTACTATATTACGGAACTATAGAGCGGCCTTAATTTAACGAAACCGCTACTCTTTTATAAATCTAGCGATTTCGTATCTAGGCTAGAAATCGTCGTCCTTCTAGTAGTCTAACTTACTAGCTATCTAGATTACGGATATATATACGATTAGGCTAAAGAAGATCTTTATTTTACTAACTCCTACTAGCCGCTATATATTTCCGGAAATTATAATTAGTAGCTACCTATGTCTTAACTCTCGCTAAAACTTAGGCTTCTTAGAAGTATACTTATTAGTATATTTAACGGCTAACTCGTATACCTTAGGGGTAAAGAAGAGCTTAAAGAACTCTAGCTAGGTATTAGGTATACCCTTTAGACGCTCTCCCTATAGATTATTAGGTAAATAGATCCTTCGGCTATACGGTTATCCTTTTAGAGGTTCGAAGTAAGGCAGCGGCTAGCTAGCGTCGTAATACTACGAGTTACTAGTAGTAGTTATAGCGTCTACTAGATAATATAGGCCGCTAGCTCGGTTATCTATACTAATATCTTCTACCTTATCGTCGTTATCTTTAAGCTCCTTTTCCTTTATCCTTATCGCTTTAATATCGATATTATTAGATATCTCTTTATTAGGCTCGTACTCTTAATCGTTACGGATATTAATAAAGTCGTTAGGGTCGTCCTTAACGGTAACTTAGTAGAAGTCTATTATCTTTAATAAAGAAGGTTTAATATTACGTTACTAACTAACGAGTTAATAGATTTAAACTTAGAGCCTCCGACGACGGCTATAATAGCTAAGAGTACGAAAGGGGTATAGAGGCTCGCTTCTTAATCTAAATAACGCCTATAACTAGCTATACGCTATTATATAACTACTATACTAAAGAAGACACTAGATAAGGTAATACCTATTTACCCGACGAACCCCGTTAGCGCGCGAGTTTTTTAAAAGGATTATATAGTCGAGATACTAATCTCCTACGAAAACTTATATAGAAACGGCGTTCGTTAGGTAAATAGGTAATACCTTATCTAGTATCTTCTTTAGTATAGTAGTTATATAATAGAGTATCGTCGATTATAGGCGTTATTTAGATTAAGAAGCGAGCCTCTATACCCCTTTCGTACTCTTAGCTATTATATCCGCCTTCGGAGGTAGTTAAGTTTAAGCTTCTTAAGTCGTAACTTAATAATACCTTATAGCGTTAATATTAATAGATTCCTTCGCCGCTACCGTTAAGGACTATATCGACGACGATACTAGCTAGTCTAGTACCTTAGATAATAACGATATTATTAATATCTATAGCGAGCTAGATTATAACGAGCCTACGTAATAGGAGCCTATCTTCGAGTAGACGAAGCGGCTAGTAATAATTAACGATAAAGGAGTATTTATAGGCTAAGTTAAAGATATTAGAGTAGATAATCGGGCTAGTAGCTTATATTATCTATCGCTAGCTTATACTAAGAGGTAGTAGTACGAACTACTAGAGGGTTAGCTATATAAGAGGTAGATTAATTTACCTATATATTTATAGAGCGTAGATCTATCGAAGGTACTAAACGTCTACTTAGAGTTCTTTAAGCTCTTCTAAAGCGAGGAGGTATATAAAATAATAGTACGTTATACTAATTAATATACCTAGTAGAAGAAGTTTAAGAAGATATTAGATAGCGGCCGAGTCGTCTAATAGATATCTAGCTAGTTATAGAAGCCTATAGACGTACTAACGTTAAAGATCTTTATAGGCTTAATTATCTATATATTAGTAATCTATATAGATAATAAGAGCGACTACTAGCGAGCCGATAGGTACTAGCCGACTTACTTAATCTATTAATATATATCTAAGTAGCGTTTCAAGTAGATTAAGGCGGCGTTATAGTTTCGAGAGCCTATTAAGAGTAGTAGTAGACTACTAGGCTAGTATTAGATTAAGCTACTTACCGACTATCTTTATAATAGATTTAAAGAAGTCGTTACCCCTAGATCTATAGTTTCTCTAGACGAGTTAATAGTCCGATTTACTAGTAGATTAAAGTATATTATTATAATAAGAGGTAAGCTAACGCCCGTCGGATATTATATACTCTATCTATATAAGGATAGCTTCCTATAGTACTTCTTCTTCTATAGCCTAAGGACTAGATATAAGTCTAAGAAGTCGATAGATTCGAGTAGGTTAGTAGTATTTTAGCGGCTAGTTATAATACTTAAGGAGTTAACGGATACTAATCTAGTCGCTCGTAAGGTATATAGGAAATAATATAGACGTCTATAGGTAGTAAAGGCGTATAAATTAAGAGGTTATTATAAGGGGACGAGGTTATATACGAGGATAATAAATACTAAGGCGTATACCGCGGAGCTAGCTAACGCTCTAATTATAGGTAGTCTAAGATCTACGCCTAGCGTAACTTAATCTACGCCTATAATTAAGCCGGCCGTTAACCTTACTACTCGCCTTAGTAATCGAGCCTAAGCTATCTTTCGCCTTCTACTACGACTACCCTTTACTAAGCGCTTCTATTACGTCTTTATAGATAACCTCTTTACTAGTATTAGCCTCTTCGCTATCTTAAAGTACCTAGGTATTAGTACTACTAGTATAGTTCGCTCTAGCTCGCAATTATAGCTATAGAGGGTAATAAAGTTTAAGAAGCTTAAGGATATTAAGAGAGATAGTATAAGGAAGGCGTCGATAACTATAATACTTAAGAGGAAGGAGACTCGGTTTCCCTATAATTTACTACTATATAGAGTAGTTTATAGCGTAGTAGCTATTATATAGTAAGATAAATAGCTTATATAGTTCCTTACTAACGCCCTACTAGTCTATTAGTATATCTAACGCTTAAGAGCGAAGCCTAGGCTAGTTAATAACTATATAACGAAGTACGTCTACCCTTACTAGACTAAAGAGCGCTAATTATAACGTATACTAGTTACCGCTACTCTATATAATAATTATATAGGCGGCGTAGATATCTATAATTAACTACGATACTATTATAGCTTATAATATAAAACTCGGACGCTATAGTACCCCCTTTTCTACTTCTACTTAGATACCGCTATAATTAACGCCTTTATTCTCCTTAGAGGCGATAAGAAGTAGACTAAGGACTAGTACTTCCTTAAATAGCGGTAGTTTCGCGTTAATTTAGCCTAGTAGCTCGTCTAAGAGGGTTTAGAAGGTATAAATCGACGCCTAAAGGAAGAAGCGTTAGTAGTAGTAGTAGTAGCGCTATAAACGCTACCTCTACGCTCTATAGGTAAGTTTATAAGAGGGTACTTATATAACGCTATAGGCTTACGAGAACGACGATATTAGATAAGGAGAGGTACCTTACTTCCCTTAGACCTTAACGTCTATCGACTAGCTCTAGTAAACTATATTATAAAGGGTAACCTACCTATATTAAGGTACTATCTTTATAGGCTAGCTCGGACTAGATAGTAATATTAGTAGTAGCTACTCGGCTATAAGGGTAAGAAAGTAGAGGCTCGTACTATTTAGAGTTATCTATATTATAGGCCTATACCTCTTTATAAGAGCTATAGTCTAGTCTAGTACTTATAACGTAATATATAAGCCTTTATCGAGCGCCGCTATCTACCCCCCTTAACGCTAATAATAAGCTAGCTAGTAACGCCCTATATTAAGACTTTAACTACTCTAGCGCCTTCCTTAATACTCTTACTTCCTTAGATAATTACTTAAACGCCTATAGATTAATAACGACTTCCAAGCTTCTAATACTACCTTTATTAATACCTTCGTTAGGCTCCTTACCCTTATACTCCTTATAGGCCTACTTCGCTACCTACTATATTAAGTAGTCTACGTCCGCCCTTAAGTCCTTTACGAGCTACTCCGCCGCTATTAAACGCTCTACGATAATCTTATTATTACTATCTACGAAGAGCGTTAGCTTAATAGTCGACTTAGGTAGGCTATTAATTAAACTACGACCCTTATAAGGCGATAAGGGCTTACGCTTAATTAAAGGTAGTAACGATAGAGGTAGTCTATACTCTACCCGCTAGCGGCGTTAACGAGACTACTCTATTATCTAATACTATACCTTATTAGTTATCTATATATCCTCTTATTATACTCTCTACTTATAAAACTACGTAGTTTAGGTATTACTTTAAGATCTAATAGCGACTAAGAGCGTATAGTTAAAGGATTAAACTCTACGAGTTAACGCGCCTAACCCTAATCGACACCACCCCTACTACAGAGCGATATCGCTACCCAATCGGTGCCCGGCGGCTGTTCAAGATTGCGTGACAAACCAAGCCAAATTTGAACACTAGGCGGGCAAGGAGTGGGTCACAGTTCCCTTCGCTAAGCCGGTAAAACCGTCAAGGGGATCATGCAACAGATTGCGTGACCAATCGCGGCGAGGTGCGTTTTTCGTGCAGGTGTTGAGCCTCTCCACAACATGTAGTGACACCTTCCATGAAATAACAATTCTTCGGCAGCGGATATCCAAGGCAAAAGGTTCGCTCTCCACGGTCAAGACTTTTCGCGGTGGCGGCAGTCTCTTCAGTCAATCGGTCCTTTCCGGTGGTCGCCAAGTGGAAGGAAAGCTCGCATCGTCATTGCGAACGCGAGAAAGCTCTTTCCTTCCCAAAGACCGTCGATACCCAGAAGCTGACAAGAAACACAAGAAGTTGGATGGAACGCCCTACATTTGCTTCTTCCACTCCATCGGCTCTGACTCCCAAACAGGACCCAAACAAGCATTCTTCATCCGACGTGCAGGATCCGATGCCGTCGCTTACCGCGTCTCATTGGACGATAACAACAGGGGCTCGTGCATCGCTCGTGCCGAACGCCGCAGCCCTTCGCACGGATTTCTGCTCTCGACTTCACCTTCGCGCTGCGGTGCGGAGTGGGTGGGCACTCGAGAAAACGTCTTACATACTGAAAATTCTGCTAGCACTCTCACACGCGAGTTGCACCGACGCGTTGCATTCGTTGGGCCAGCCAGCGGTGGCACGGTAAGATGACTTCTGCCCTTTTACGTACAAATATCCTTTAACGGCATCTCTCTCTTTGCCTTCTGACTCCACGTTGCGAAAGGTTTGCTTTGGAATGTGAATCTGTCTTTCTATGTGTCTTTTCTGCGAGCTCATTCGTTGACTACCACGTGCCTTGTTGTGGGAGCAAACAGAGCCTTACTAGCAGTCTTCACTGGCGGCAGGATTGATTCCTAGTGGAGCACAAAGTCACACCTCGCAGCCTTTTGGAAGCCTTGGCCCATCAATACCATGGACGACAAGATCTTCAAGTCTGCGGAAGCATCTCCGACCGATGCTACTACGGAAAAGCCTTTTGGAGAGAAGAGTGTCGATGTTCGGTCTGCGACGTCCAGCAGCGATGTCGAGAAGCAGGATGTTCGAGCTGGGCAGACAGTACAGCTCAAGAGGAAGCTGCAGTCAAGGCATTTGCAGATGATTGCCATTGGTATGTTGCTCATCACACGTCTTCTCGCGAGCACTGCTAACATTCTGCAGGCGGCACAATTGGTACTGGGTAAGTCTAAAGGGCGGAAGACATACCCTTGCATGTCTGAGACATATACTGACCTTCTGTAGTCTGTTCATTGGATCCGGCTCAGCGCTGGCAACGGCTGGCCCGGCAGGCGCGTTGATCGCATATGCGTTCGTCGGCACCCTCGTCTACTCGGTCATGGTTGCTCTGGGAGAGATGGCGACGTACATTCCCGTATCTGGAGCTTTCACAGTCTACGCCGCACGATTCGTCGACCCAAGTCTAGGATTCGCCATGGGATGGATATACTGGTTCTCATGGGCTATCACTTACGCTCTGGAGCTGACTGCAAGCGGTTTGATTATTCAGTACTGGGCACCGGATCTCAATGTCGGCATCTTTATCGGCGTCTTCTGGATTGTCATTACTGGCCTCAACTTCCTACCGGTCTCCTTTTACGGAGAAGTCGAATTCTGGTTTGCTTCGATCAAGGTCATCACCGTCATTGGCTTCCTGATCTTCGCCATCTGCATTGATGCTGGTGCCGGACAGCATGGATATCTTGGCTTTCACACCTGGAACCACCCTGGTGCTTTTGCTCCATATCTCATTACAGACAACGATGCCCTAGCGAAGTTTGTAGGCTTCTGGGCCGTCATGATCCAGGCCGGTTTCTCTTATCAGGGAACCGAGCTTGTGGGTATCGCAGCCGGAGAAACCGCCAACCCTCGCAAGACCGTGCCATCCGCCATCCGCAAGACGTTCTACCGGATCCTCTTCTTCTTCGTTTTCACGGTCTTCTTCATTGGGCTTCTGGTCCCATACGACAACGAGCAGCTCTTGTCTGGAGACACCAATGCATCTGCTTCTCCACTTGTCATTGCGGCGAATCTAGCGGGCGTCAAGGTACTTCCTGGAATCATCAACGCCGTGCTGCTCTGCGTTGTTCTGAGCGCGGCCAACTCCAACGTCTACAGCGGCTCTCGTATTCTGGTTGGTCTTGCAGAGGAGCACTCGGCACCTGCACTGCTCAAGCGAACAACCGCTGCTGGTGTACCGTATGTGGCCGTGGCTTTTACTGCAGCCTTTGGACTTCTTGGCTTCATGAACGAGTCCAGCAACGGTGGCACAGTATCTGATTGGTTCTTGAACATCTCATCGATCGCTGGCTTCATCAGCTGGACCTGCATCAACATCTCTCACATTGCCTTCATGCGCGCCTTGAAAGCACGAGGCCAATCTCGGGATACCCTCCCATACAAAGCCATGTGGCAGCCGTTCTTCTCCTGGTACGGCATCTTCTTCAACTCGCTCATCATCATCACTAACGGCTTCACGGCGTTCATCCCCTGGAACACATCGGACTTCTTTGTAGCCTACATCAGCTTGATCCTGTTCGCCATTCTATACGCCGGCCACAAGCTCATGTTCCGACAACCATTCGTCAAGCCAGCTGAGGCGGACTTGGACAGCGGGAGGAAGGAGATTGAGGAGATGTACTTTGAGGAGGTCAAGCCCACGACGCTTTGGGGCAAGTTCTGGGCTTGGATTGGGTAGAAGAGTGCTGCATAGCGAGCATAGCGAGCGTTGCATAATTGTTTGCTGTACATATATTGGCGACTGTACATTATGAAATGAGATGAGACATGTTCCAGACATACTTTACAATCTTTGAGACAGGTGTCAGTTCTCGTTTGTTCCTGTCATTGTCAAGGACATGCAGTGCAGACACATTTCTGCTTCGTAGTTGGTAATCGACTAGGGAGAACGCATTGATTCCCAAAAGCAGCAGTGCATACAGAGCATCTAGGGACATCTTCAATAGAGCGAGCTCATCAATAGTGGAAAGCGAGAAGATGAAGAGTCATGATAGCATGCTGCGACTTTCCGGCATCTGCAGAGAACGATGCATCTATCCCTGAAACAGGCAGTGCAACCAGCGCACTGAGACCCATTGCCTTGGGTAAAAAAAGCAGTGCGACCCCGGAGACCAATGCAATAATTCCTCATTACGAGAAGCTCTACATGAATAGGAGGCATTCGCTGATGTTGTGTTTGATATTGTGAGATCTTCCAATAGCGTTCCTTCCAAACGAGCGATGTCGTCGACCAGATCCCTGGATCTCGCTTAGCGGGCCGAGCCTCCCGCGTGCATTAGCGACTGCTGCGCCCGCGCGTGCCTGCTTACTTTGCACGGTGCCTATTGTGCGCCATTGTTCGAGCTTCAGTCACCGAGACTCTTAAAGACGTGCGTGTGCCCCGCCCTTTGTCTGCCTTCCTCCAAGCGCACGCACAACCAAATTCGCATTCATTCCACCTCCGCGATCTTCACACTCGCTCATACGACACCCGACACAACCTCGCAAACCACCACCCTCACTCTCCGGCCATGGCGCCGCACACCTCCTCGCGCCGCCGCGCTGCGGCCGATCCAGACACGAAGATGAGCGGCATCAGCAAGAAGCACAACCGCCCGCCAAAGGGCCCCAAGGCCGCTCTCAGCACCACCGATATGCAGCGCAAGATCCACCGCGCCGCCGCGAAGGGTGACGTCAAGATGAAGGGAGACAACCAAGGCAGAGTCGGCGGCGGCGGCCTTGTCGAGTTCAAGGTGACGGGCTGGGAGAAGAGCACCGCATCGCACGACTCCGACGGCGGCGTAGAGTCTCTCAAGAAGTGGCTCCAGAGCAAGGTCGCCCGCAAGCTGGGCTCAGCATCGCGCAAAGCAGCACAGTTCAAGAAGTCACGTGTGGAGGGTCGCGCACTCTTCATCAGCGTCCCAGCCCTCGATGCTGGCCCACTGCGCCGTATGAACGGTTTCAAGTGGGCAGGCGTCACCCTCACCATCGAGCAGATCGGCGGCGGATCCGATCAAGACGGCAAGCTTTCCTCCAAGGCCGAGGAGACCAAGCTCATGCTGCGCAATGTCCTCGAGCGCCGCTACAACGCACAGCTGAAGCTGCTCGACCTCTCAGCACTCAGCCAGGACGAGGAGCTCAAGGCTCAGGCCATTTTCGACTCCAACTCCACCGCCAGCAAGTTCTTCCCAGCCATGATGCGGGTCCTCGAGCTTGCCTTCGACAGCCACGACGAGCTCAACGCCCACGTTGAGAGTGTGTCGCTCGCCAACAATGGACTCAGCGACCTCAAGGCAGTCTCCACGCTGGCGCACACCCTGCCCAAGCTTCACAACCTGGATCTCTCAAACAACGCATTCGCCAACCTCTCAGCACTTGCCACCTGGCGCAAGAGATTCTACCACCTCCAGCACCTGCTCATTGCCAACAACCCAATCGAGCAGAACGAGCCAAACTTTGCCGCTGAGCTCGTCAAGTGGTACCCAAACCTTCGGATGCTCAACCAAACCCAAGTGCGCACCGAAGAAGACATCAAGAACAAGGCATCCACCGCCAACCTTCCATTCCCAATCAGAAGCCCGATCTTCGAGGATGAGGGTCAGATCGCCGAGAACTTCATCCGCCAGTTCTTCCTCGGATTCGACACCGACCGCCCAGCTTTGGCGCAAGTCTACTACGATGAGCAATCCGACTTCTCATACGCAGTCAACGTCTCAGCCCCGCGAGACCCTAACGACACGGTCACGACGGAGAAGAGCGAGTGGGGTGCCTACATCAAGAACAGCCGCAACCTCAAGAAGATCTCGCAACTACCAGCACGCCAGAACCGCCTCTTCCGCGGCTCGCGGGCTATTGCAGAGGTGTTCGCCGCCATGCCCAAGACGAAGCATCCAGATCTTGAGGCAGAGGCACGTAAGTGGTTGATCGAGTGCCACGTTCAGCCAGGCATTCCCGACCCCACGGGCCAGAGCCCGAACGGCGTCGACGGATTTTCCATCGACATTCACTGCGAATACGACGAACTTCACGACCAGACCGGCCAGCCAACCGGCAAGAAGCGCAGCTGCGATCACAGCATCATGATCGGCCCGGGAGGCCCACAAGGCGTGCGCATCGTCAGCCATCAGCTCACCATCAGAGCATACGGCGGCATCCAGGCATTCGAGGCCGAGGCACCAGCCCATGGCCCGCCATCACCACCACAGCAGGCGGCCGAGATCGAGCCTCACATCCAGGCCGGTCTGACGCTGCAGCAAGCCGAGGAGATCTGTGCAGCACTCTCCCAGCAGACGGGCATGACACTCCACTACTCCAAGGACTGTCTCGACCAGGTTGGCTGGGACGTTCAGAAAGCTCTGGCTGCCTTCGAGGGCGTCAAGGCCAGTCTGCCAGCCGACGCTTTCGTACAGAATGTGGCGATGCCATAAGCAGAGGAAACAAGACCAATGACAGCAGGGAGGAAACGAAAGAACGAGATTACAGGCGAACAGAAGGCAGGATATGAGGATGAACAAAAGCGCGACACAACAACGACACACACGTTTTCCACTCAAGCAGACACAAACAACTCAGCGATTCAGCGAAGGTGTATATGGGGCATTGGACGGGTTTCCTTTTTTATTGGGATTGAGCATTTGCAGCAAGGCGCTATTGAGAGACAAGGGTGTGCTTTTTTGACGATGATGATACCAGACTGAGCGAAAAGGCATGGAGCGGTGTTTTGAGATTACAAGTGCATCAAATGGGCGGATTAGATCGATGAATCACAACGATGATGTTTTGAAGACTCGCCGCGTATGGCGGGTCGAGATTGTGCGATGACTGTCTCCAACTTTTCCTCACTTCCGTCTTCATTTCTGAATGCTCACATCATGAATCGGCCGTGATTTGTAGCGACCCCATCTAGTCCTTCCCATCCTGCTTGCCTTTATTACGTCCTCCCCGCCAACCTCGCCACGCTTCTGAAGTACCCAAACGCGGAACAAAAACTCCCCTTCGTATATCCACCAGTGACAAGATCAAGATTGAACTGGTTCAGATAATTCTGTGTCTGGGTCAATGCCGTAATCGCTTCTTGTGCGGTTCGAGCGGTTCCCGGCGTGAAGGGAGCGCAGGATATAGCTGAATAGAAGTCAGTCGAGTAAGGAATGGGGAATGGGTGTGGGAGAGGTACAGGAGAGTTGAGCGATCTGCGCGAGTTGGTTCTGGACGGAGTCGAAGTTTGCGCCTGGGGAGGTGGATTGAACGAAGTTGTTGATTAGGGAGACGATTGTCGCTTTCAATGGTTAGCTTTTGGGTTATGGGAAGAGAGGGACGGGGGGTTCGGACCTTGAACATTGACTACGGATTGGCGGATATTTGCTGAAGGAGCTGTTGGAGGCGGGGTGGATTGAGGATTTGTGTATGGCGTTGCGTCTGCATTAGGCAGTGGAACCGGTGCTGCGTCTGGTTCGGCGATGGGGAGGGCTATGGCGTTCGTGAAGAGTGCGAGGAGGGAGAAGATCTTGGGGAAGTGCATGTTGACTGATGAGGGTTTCGTTGCTAGGGAATGGTGATGATTGTATTCAAGATTAATTATGCGCCTTTGAGAAGGAAGATATTATGAAGTGATGATGATGTTGTTGCTGTCAATGTCTTCGTCTCGAGTTGACGTCGAGGGGAGATACTGCGGAAATTGACCTGCCTTTTTATATCTCAGGTTTGTTTACTACTAGGAACATCCTGACCACGGCATGCCAGCTCATCCGACTTCACATCTCGATGCTATTCTTCACTTCCCAGCCACAATACCAGAGCATCGTGGTATCGTGAGGGGAACATGATCGAGAAGCGCCGTCATCTTCGTGGAGTCTGCAATGCACGAGAGCTTCGACGTCTTACATTGAAGATCTCGAAGACGCCTGAACGGAGCGCGACTTCGTTGCAAGGATGGTCTTCAACAGTACCAGCATCTGCATCGATTGCGATCATTGCATTGGTCATGTCTCAGAGATGAGGTGTCGTCGTGCTGTCGAGGCGTAGAGCAGGCGTCTTGCAGTTGTTGCATGGCAAGAGCGCCACAATCGTGGAGTGTCATGCAGCTGGATGAGCAATGCCGAGAGGAGGCTTGCATCTCCTCTTCAAACATTCGTCAAAGCTGAGCTGCTTTCTCTTTCAGGTCCTGTCATGCCACGCATGCGTCGACGCGAAGCAACAGCTACGACAGCCACAGTCATGTAGGGCTGAAGAAAGTTGCAGCTCTGGGAAGTCTGTACCGTCGACGTCAGGGGTGTGAGCTCCAAATTTTTGGAGCTATTGAGCTGCGGTGTGGCCAACATTGTCGATATCTCACTGGCCACCGATGACCGATGACGAGAGTAATGGTGGTGCGACGCTTGCAGCTTCGGCGATGATCAACAATGGTATGCGATCGCGAATGGCTTCGAGCAGAGGTCACACGACGATGCAGCTCTTGAGAGCTGTCGAAGGGCTCAGATCTGGCACATGCTGGGCAAGACAGCGTCGCTGGGATCCTCGACTGCCATGTCGCTCGGCGGGTTGTTGAGGGAAGGGTATAGTTGATGGTAGCTTCAAGGAAGTCGCGCAAGTCATCCCCACCCTCTCTCACAACATTTGCAAAAACCAGTCAGTAGTTCTGCAAGAATGACTTGCTCAAACCCAACAATCACGTACCGAGCGAGAATCAAGGTGGTGATACCCCTTCAGAGAAGGCATTGCCTACGAAGAATGTCCTCTCCCACCGAGTGCTCCCTCCGTGAGCTCAGCGAGAAGCAAGCGTTGCAGGGGTCGTTGCGGCAGAAGCAGTCGGAAGAGGATCTGCAGCGAGTTTACGAGGCCCAGATACTTGCGTACCTGAATTCGGGTTACGCCGATCTCGAGGACGTAGTTCGGTCGGAGGCAGATGAGGAAGATGAAGAGTAAGCTTCGCCGAAGAACCAAGTTGAACTTGGATGCCGGGCACTTTTGCTGACTTGTGCCAAGCGAGGCGGTCCTGCTCTGGCAACGTTTGGAGAATCATGCCTGGTTCTGAGCTGATGCAATAGACTCCAGAGACTGAAGGTGGAACAACTTGGAAGGGCGCGGTAAGGGTTATGGCAAATGATCCTGTGCACGATTCCTTGAAATTATTCGGCACGAATATGTGAACGAGGTCCATGCGTAGAAGAGTTGGACAAAGTGATTCGAAACTCGAGGTGGAGCAATGCTGAAAGAGCCTGTGCATTTGAGTATCGAAGTACATAGCTGGGCGAAGAGGCCACCTGTGCGTGCCTGTCCATGGGGAATGGAATGTCCTGCAAGAGGATCTCGAATTGCAGATGAGATGATGACTCTGGGACATGTAAGTCCAGTCCGTTAATTCTCATGCGAATTGAAGTACCTATTGAGCCCTGTGATATGTCAGCTGCATGCTCAAGAAGTTCTTGACAGTGACTGATGTGAAGATGGCGATATCAGAATCCCTTTTCTAAGCATCGACGGCCGGTATGTGTCGATACCAGCCGTGCCTTTTACGGCTCTTCCTGAAGCTAATGGGTATGTGTATTCTCATCATGAAGGCGTGGTGAAGGAGTTGAATCGACTTACAGTATGTGATCGGGATGTCGGTCGTTGGTGTTGGTTTGGAAGAGGAAGAAGCTGCGGTCGAATTCTTGCGGTCCTTCCTTTGGTGGCCGGCCGGATCGGGCCGCCTTCAACCGTCGGCATGGGCAGACGTCTCAGCCGACAAGCTCGATTATTACGGCAAGTTGTCCAGTACCAAGCCGACCAACCATGCTGCCATCTATTCATAAGCACCCTCCATGGTTGAGTGATCGCGCGCAGTCTCGCCTTCTCTCATGACACGCGGGCAGTGCGCTGTACATAGCAGGTAGAGAGCCAGCTTTCCTCTTTCCGACTGAACTGCCAACTCGCTCGCTTCCTTCTTTGTCACCGTCGACCTTGAAAGCCGTCCGCGACTCAAACGCATGCGAATTGAGCGCTCAATAAGGGATCCTGGTCCGGTAACCGTGTCGCTTTAATTACCCAGTCTTCCAGGTATGAAAGATGCCCTTTGCTGCTCTCACTGTACATACAATGCGCTGACATCTGGCTCTTGAAGGGACTCGGCTTCCACCATGCGGTCGTCCACAGCACGCGCTTTCTACCTCGCAGTCTTCGCGCTGCTGAGTGTAGACTGCCGGACACATGCTGCTTCTGCTACGTCCTCACACACAAGTCCAGATGTCTGCGCAGTAAGATCTTCTCATAATCCTTACCACACCCCCAAACCTGCTCTTAACGCCTTCCAGCTCGAACCCAAAGCCAAAGTCTCCGATGCCTGCGCCTCCTACGCCGACTTGAACAGCTTGAACGACAAGCTACACCCATACGTTCGAAATCTTGCGAACAATACCGACTTCTTTTCGTTTTATCGATTGAACTTGTACAACAAGAAATGTCCGTTCTGGGACGACGAGAACGGCATGTGTGGGAACAGGGCATGCGCGGTGAACACAGTGGATAATGAGGATGACATCCCACCTATATGGAGAGCGGAAGAGCTGAGCAAATTGGAAGGTCCAAAGGCGCAACACCCGGGAAAGAAGCAACAGAAGGAAAGGCAACGGCCGCTACTCGGCGAGCTGGGAGACAGCGTAGGAGAAAGCTGTGTGGTGGAATACGACGATGAATGTGACGACCGAGACTACTGCGTTCCAGAAGATGAAAGCGCAAGTGCGAAGGGTGACTATGTCAGTCTGGTGGACAACCCCGAACGTTTCACTGGATACTCTGGAGAGGGGGCACACCAAATATGGGAGGCAATATACCGGGAGAACTGCTTTTCGAAGCCAAAGCAAGGAGTCCTGGGAGCGAGTGACTCGACGCCACAATCGGGAATTTCACAAGACCAGGCGCAAGCAGCATTGGAGTTCAAGAACGTCATGAAGGCCCATGATCGGCAAGAAGCCAAGAAGTCTGGCCTGCCGGAGGAAGCGCTGGACTTTGAAGATGAGTGTCTGGAGAAGCGAGTGTTCTATCGGGTCATTTCTGGCATGCATGCATCAATCTCGACTCACTTGTGCTACGATTACCTCAACCAGACTACCGGAGAATGGGGGCCGAATGTCGAGTGCTACAAGGAGAGACTCCACCATCACCCGGAAAGGATCTCGAACCTCTACTTCAACTACGCCCTCATGCTTCGAGCAGTTGGCAAGTTGCGGGATTATGTCCAGGATTACACCTTCTGCACAGGCGATCCGGTGCAAGACACAAAGACTAAGAAGATGATTACCACTCTCGCCGATGCCATCCCAGCTGGACCCCAGATCTTTGACGAGAGCGTTATGTTCCAGGACCAGACCGCAGACGGCATCAGCCTGAAAGAAGACTTCCGCAACCGCTTTCGGAACGTGAGTAGGATCATGGACTGCGTGGGTTGTGACAAGTGCCGGCTTTGGGGTAAGGTCCAGACCAACGGGTTCGGAACTGCATTGAAGGTTTTATTCGAGTTTGGTAATGGCCACGCCGGCGAAGACAAACCTTTGCTCCGCCGGACCGAGCTCGTGGCCCTCATCAACACGCTTGACAAAATCAGCGCGGCCCTCAAAGCTTTGGAACACTTCCGCATTATGGTAGTAGCAGAGCACGAAGGAAGATCAGCTGAATCCGTGGCTGAGACACCGCGGTCCAAGCCCAGCGGAGTACCAAACTTCGATGATTTGAACGATCTGGACGATTTCGAAGACTATGACAGCCGATGGAGTCAGAGCCGAGAGCCGACTATCTCCGACATCTTCTATGAAGAGCTTGACGCCGTCTGGAAGGCGACCAAGTTTGTGCTGAAGAGCTGGCTCGATCTTCCGGTTAAGATCCCGATGATCGTGGGCAATGAGGGCGGTCGGTTATGGGACTCATGGTTGGGCAAGCCTGTCCGACCCAGGACTTGGGAGTTTCATCTCCCGACGAGGGACGAGTTATGATGATATCACCGACGTATAGGGACTGTTTCTTGAATGCATAGCGACGGCATGGTGGTTTGGCGTTCTTGGGGGTATGACGATGGCGCATGGTCTGGAGGCACGTGGGCGCATACTGTGTTTGAGGCGACCCAGGTTTCTGAAATATATCATATGCGATACCTGCCGATGGATATTGGCGGACGGAAGAATCGAGACCGATTGAGTACACATGTACTTTTCGAGTGTCTCACCTGTGCAGCAAGGGCCTCGATTTGGGCAGCGCGTGTGATGAAGCTGGCTGATGCACGGCAAGCGATCTCGACAGACTGTGTGAAGATGATGATGGTTGATGTTCTGTGTGTTGTATGTCTGCGGGATCGACGCTCTACTTCCAACAGTCGAGCGTTGGTGAACGTCCCGTCCAAGCACGTGCCGATTGAGCCATCGCTTCGAGAGTTGCCGAGAAGTTCAACGATTCAGGAACAAGCAGCTCCCGATCACATGGATTGGTCCACGCAGCGTGTGCCTGCAGGTCGGAGCGGAGCATTTGCAAACTTTGATGCGCCTGGACGACGACGCACCGATCATGTGTTCGACGACACAGGATGGACTCAGATCAAATTCGAAAGACAAATTGGACCTTCAAGGCGGAACTGTCTTTCCCATCCGGTGTCGTGGCTGTCCCCCTTCATCTCGAACGCTTTGTTTCTGAAACGGACAGGCGAGCGCGTGTGCTCTGGCCGCGACGAATCACACGGGGCGGTTTCGGGCGAACTGCGACGGGCGAGGCTTGAGTGATCGAGACAAGGGTGATTGGTGGTAGCTTGTGCGACGGGATGCGTGGTATCGGTCTTGATTGGGCGGAAGGGATGAAATCCTTGCAGCTGGTGCCGCCGTTAGAGTTTGGGATGTTTCAACGTTTGTGGGAGCCGGCAACGGGTGTGGTGTGTGCGCTGCGGAGGGCGAAACCTCTTCCTCACGCCTGGACACCTCGTCCTCTCTGCTCTCGCCGTGAAGCGCGCTCTCTCTTCTGCATGTATCTCGTGCCTGGTCGCTCTTTCCACCCATCATCGTTCCTTCTTTAGACGCGCCTGCGGCGTGACACAGTCCCTTCAGACGACTCCCCCTTCACCACTATCATTATCGCGGCTTAGGATCCGCCGAAAGCAAACACCCCTTCAACTCCCTCGCACATTCCTTGCGACATTCCACACCGATTGCTCGGGCAGCGTCTTTGTCGCACCAGTCCCTCCCTTCACACACCGGCTCTGTGACAGTTGTTCTCATTATCGGCGGAGATAGTCCGACAACCAGTGTCGACGATCCGACTTCTGCGACGCTTTCCTTGTGCTTGCCTGCTTGCGAGTCAGGAGCAATTGCGATATTCAAGGCATCGACCCTCGACCGGAAAACAACCAACCTTGAATACTTTTTGCCACTGGCCGTAACCGCCAATCTAAAAGGAAACCGCAATCACCATGTCGCTCGTCCGCGCCTTCACCACCCGGCGCAACAAGCCCGACGATCTCGCAAACGTCCACATCGGCCGGGCCGCAAGCCAACGTATGGGCCGACCAGTCCATCGCGCGCAGATCTCTTCACCCGTCGCCCTGCTGTCGAGCACGAATACTCTCTCCTACGACGCACCCGACATCGCTGGCACTGCCCCTGTTGGCGGCACGCGCGACTTCTCCTCGTCGTCATCCCGCTCTTCGCACGAGGGCGACAACAGCGATGCCAGTACGCTCGACATTCACTCCAACACCGATGCATCGTCGATCGAGAACTCCCCGATCAGCCCTGAGCCCGAACCAAACCACTTGAGCTGCTACTTCAAGCCTGCTGGACAAGAGCACTCCCCGTCGACGAGAGACAGAGGATCGTTTGACGCCCCTTCGATTCCACAAAGAGTGCCTTCGCATTCGAAAAAGGCCCACGAACGTGTGCACCGCAAACGATCCGTCCAGCGCATGATGTCGCCTCCATCCTCGATTGTCCGCAACTCGACCGAGATGTTCAAGCCTGTTGAGGCGCCACAGGACAATCCGTTTGGCAATGAGCTTGCACAGTTGGATGAAGTCGCTGAAGAGTTGAGCTATGCTGTGCGAGACGCAGAGGCCGAGGCTGACACTGCCTTCATGGAGTCTCATGGTCTCGCTCAATTCTCTGCCGAAAGCTATCTCGATGAGATTCAGAGTCTGATCTACGAGACCTACCACGCTGAAGAACCGATCTGGATCTAGACCGTCATCAGAACGGCCAAACGCCCCAGCGCAATCGACCCTCTCAACGATCAGGACATCGTTAAGAGGTTGCAGATGGAGATGCATCCGACCACGAAACTGTCTTTAACGACGAGCATCTCAGTGCTGGGGCGCAATCAAAGGGAATCACTTCTCAACTGTGCATAAGATTGCAAAGAACCGACCACGAATATTCGCTCCTTATTTTGAACAACATCTCTCTGGCAGATCGATCTCACCCTCTTTACGACCCGATACGAACTGAACATACCCTCCTTTTGACCCGGCGACTACTGGGGACAATCTTCTGCCGTCCGCTCATTACTTGTGTGCTGGAATGTTTGTCTGCTGCGCGGAGGAAGGAGATTTAACGAGTATACGTATGCTTTTTGAAGGGATAGACCAAGGCGTTACCTTTTTGATATCTTTGATGCTCAGTCTCTCGTATCTCGTCGAGTGTGAGTCTTTGTACATGCAGATTAGTTGGAAGCAAAAGTTTTGCAAACATCAAGAGTGTCCTCTCCCTTTGCATCGTCTAAGCCCTTGATGTCGAGCTGAGAGTATGACTGGAGTCATCATGAGGTGGAATGCTCCGACGCTGTAGCATTTCGGCATGCCACGGTACTGGTGTCGATAAGGTCGATCACATGTGAAGAGCGTGTGCGTGCGTGCAGTGAACCAAGATCTCAATGTGAATGAGTCGTGCCCCGCGGCGGGCCGTAGTTGCCGAGGCGCGCACGGCCCAGCTCGCGTGTCGTAACTTCTTTGACTTTGCTCGCTCTCGACAAAATAAACAATCCACTTTCCACCGAAACCACGAAGCTGCCAGAAGACACCCTCGCTATCCGCGACATTCGTTCCGACATTGACCACCATATTGCGAAGACGAGTCCTGGACGAATCACACGACCTGCCCCTCCCGGCGGTGAAACGAAACGACTAGACGCGGTGCCTGCAGTAGCTTGCTTTGCGCTTTTTGCTACATCACCTGCTTGCTTGCTTGCATTACCCCTCCGACGAACACACACGAGCGACGCATATCACCAGCGACAGCGACGACGCACACGACAGGATAGTGTGACAGCGGGAGTTCGGAAGAGGAAAGAGCAGCAATGGCGAACATGGACATTGACTACACGCGACGCAACAAGAAGCCTCGTCTTTTGACGGACAGTGAGCGGGATAAGCTGGATGAGTTCATTGATTCGATTCATTACTCGAGTCGGTATGTATATGCATGCCCCGCTCGGGCGGCACGGCGGGGAGGTTGATACGACGGCAATGCTGACTTTGTGTTTATCAGGTACAATGACGACCACTTCGAATACCGCCACGTCCAACTTCCCAAGCAGATGCTCAAGGCCATTCCCAAGGACTACTTTGACGGAGCGCGCGGTACACTGAAGTTGCTGTGGGAAGACGAGTGGAGAGGCCTGGGCATTACCCAGAGCTTAGGATGGGAGCATTACGAGGTTCATGAGCCAGAGCCGCATATTCTGCTGTTCAAGTGAGTCACAAACACACGCTTGGGGAGACTGTGGATACTGACGAGAGCTACAGGCGGCCCATCAACTTTCAGCCGGGTCAGTGACGAACTCACCAACTCTCATCAACACCTTCAGCGCCGCTGCCTCGAGCCTCCCGCACCATCTCCAGAACCTTCACGAAGACGATCGGCTGCCCACGGCTCACGGCAGGTGCAACTCACTAATACCCACGGCAAAGTCCTCTTGCCATTGCCGAGTCCATTATCATCATCGGCAAACGGCGGATACCATATGCTGAGGGGGCGGATTCCAGTCATCGACATCATGCATTTCCACAACGGCGCGGTGCAGATCTTCCATGCTTTTTGGGGATCGACTTTTGATTTTGCGACACGACGATCATGCATTACGGATGGATTGCGAGTGGAGTCTTTTACTCACTCCACATGCACCAGGAGGCGTTTCCAGCTCTCTCAACACGAAGAGGAAGGATAGCGTCCGATGGGTAAGAAAGCGTTTGCGGTTTGCTATTCTGATGACTTGTGTGTATAGCCTAATTTGACTTCTTTGCTTCTGCTTTTGGCTGCTGCCTTTTTGCTTCTTGCGAGGGACTATTGTAGATGGCTTAAGAGGAATGGAATGGCATGATTCGGAAAAGCTCCTCACAGTTCCCATATTTCACGACTCACTTGTTCGTCTGTTGAAGCTGGGGTCAACTCCCACCAACTAACAATGCACTGACGAGTATCACTAAATTTCGCACAATGAGGCCGAAATGTATTAAGTATCAAATTAAGCACCGTCCCTCTAACACCATGAATCTAAACTATAGTTCATCACAGACACTCCACAATTTCCCAAGCACCATGATACCGGGAACAGAGAACGAATATAGAATTGACTTTGTCCCGAGCCATTAAACCTGGCGGGAAGATCGATCGCGCTATGGTCACGCAATTGATTAAGGGTACGGGTGGTGGGTATAGCATGGGTGTTATGCTATCATAAGAGGAACGTCATGACTCGCGGCTATAATAACAATTCGTGTGCATTCATTCATTCTTGTCTTGCTCGTGTATCAATACCACATCACAGTCTCCTTCCCATCCTACTTCAACAAAACCTTATACGTAGCAACCTCAAAAGCCCTCAACTCAACCTCCATCCCCTCCTTCCTGATCTCCACCTCCTCAATAACATCCTCTAGAACATTCGTCTTCCACGCCTTCGCAACTTGCACCTCCTTCCCGAAACTCACCGTCCCGCGACTCAACCCGCCAAGACTGTCATAGATCCTCAGCACCACGTGGCGGTCTTTGGTCGTCTTGGCCGGGAGTTCATGGTTGGAAGCGTCGTCGTCGTCTTCGCCGCGTTTGATCGTGTCGATGATCAGAGAGGGGGATGATGAGGGTGTGAGTTTGAAAGCGGAGAGGAGGTCGGAGAGACTCTCCGGGTTGGGGTGGCGGTGGATGGACATGGGGTGGTTGAATTCGAAGCCTGCCCGGACGGTGCGTTCGTCCAGGGCGCCGACGTGGGGGAGGATGGCCCATTTGATGTGGTGTCTTCCCATATCCGCGTGCGCATCGGGGGCTTTTGGTGCGCGGAGGAGGGACAGTCTCATCAAATTGCCGACGGTCGCGAAACCATATTTGCTGTCATTGAGGATACTCACACCATAGCCGTGCTCAGACAGGTCCGCCCACTTGTGGCAGCAGACTTCGAATTTCGCCATGTCCCAGTTGGTGTTGTAGTGGGTTGGGCGCTTGACGATGCCGAATTGCGTTTCGTAGGAGGCTTCGGTGTTTTTGATTGTGGTTGGGAATTCTACCTTGAGGAACTTCATCGTCTCGCGCCATTCGACTTCGGCGGCGACTTCGACGTAGGAGGTTTGGGCGGAGGATGTGACTGCGGAGAGGGAGATGGTCGTCTTGATCCATGATTCTTCGGAGATCTTGGTGGTTGTGGTGACGGCGACGCGGAAGGGCGAATTCTCGGTGATGGAGGTCGTGTTGGGTGTGGCCTCCAATTCCTTACGTGAATGCAAGTGGAAGACTTCCACGTCCCAAGCTTGCCAGTACAGGGGCTTGTCATCAAAGATGACGAGTTGATTGGCTTTGCTGCCCTTGGGGACGGACTCTCGCTTGGCTTCCTTGTCGTAGAGTGAAGTGATGGCACCATCAGACACCTTCACCTGAAGCTTGGAGTTTTCCAGGAGGAAGCTGCCATCTGAGAGCTCACTGACTGATGCGACTCGAAGGAAATCTCCAGAGTCTGATTGGATGCCTGCGGGCTGACCCATGATCTCGGCGTTGACTGACAGGCCAGAGGGCGTCTGGTGCATGGCAAGCTCGTGGCGTTGCCATCCGAGAGTGTTCAATGCGACGGGTTTGGCATTCTCCTTGTCTTCGAAGCCGAGTGCTGTCAAGGCGTCCTTCAAGCACTTCTTGCCGGTCTCGAACACTTTGGCGTACAACTCGTCCGAATCATCGTAGCACATCTCGATGGCAGAGCCTGGCAGGCAGTCGTGGAACTGGCACAGGAGAACATTCTCCCACATCTCGTCAATCTCCTTCTTTGGGTACTTGTAGCTCTTGTCGCCCTTGATCGTTGCGAGAGTGCCAAGGTATTCAATGTCATGAAGCATGATCTCTGACCGGCGGTTGTTGCGCTTGTTGTTGGCCTGAGTAGTGTACGTGCCACGATGAAGCTCAAAGTATAGCTCACCATACCATGTCACAAACTCGGTCTTGCCAGTCGCAGCATTGTGCTCAAGTCTATCGAAGAAGTCTTCAACGCTGTAACCCATGTGCACGCGCGGGAGAAGACCGACTTTGTCGCTGATGGCACGGCATCGGCGAAGCTTTTCAATATGACCCCAGGTAGGGCCGCCTCCACCGTCGCCCTTGCCGAAGACGAGCAATGATGTCGGGTCTTGATCCATACTCTTGTGCTGGGTGACCGAGCGCTTGACATCGCCGAAGTGGGCTTCAGCCGTGTAAGTTTCTGACGGAGCCATGTGGCAAATGACCTGGCTACCGTCTAAGCTGACCCAGTTGAAGGTGGTGTGTGGGAAGTTGTTGATGTTGTTCCAGCTCAGCTTCTGCGTGAAGAATCGATCCATGCCGGCCAGTCTGCAAAGCTGTGGGATTTGAGATGAGTAGCCAAAGGTGTCTGGCAGCCAGAAAGTGCGACATCTTTCACCGAATCTAGATTCGAAGTATCGTTGACCGTAGATGAATTGACGAACAAGCGACTCTCCCGACGGTAGATTGGTATCGTGCTCGACCCAGCTGCCACCGATAGGCTGGAAAGTCCCCTTCTTGACGTGATCCTTGACACGGTCGAAGGCGTATGGGTAGTACTTCTCCAACCACTTGTACTGCTGAGCCTGTGATGCGCAGAAACGGTGCTCCGGGTATCGATCCAACAGGTCGCACTGATTCGACCAACTGCGAGCGACCTTGCGCTTCGTTTCTGCCCAAGGCCACAACCAACAAGTGTCGATGTGACAGTGGCCAATGCCGCTAATGAGCACCTCTTTGCCTTCCTCGAGATCATAGACATGCGATGAATCCACCTTGTCACTGAGATATCTCTTTGCGATCTCTCGACACTTCAAGATACTAGCATTGGAGCCTTTGCCTTCAATGAAACAGTCCATGATGTCGTTGCAGACCTGCAGAGCGAGGTGCTCTTCCCAGCTGTCTGTCGGGAACTCTCTTGCAGCATCGCCAATGATCCAGAAGTCGTAGTAAAGCGCTCTGGCTGCTTCGTTGACACTGACGAGATCGGCCTCTTTCAGTTGGAAGTATTTGTTGGGATCGGGAGGCTGGATGGAATCACCACCAGGAGCATTGCCAAACATGCCATTGCACGCAACTTCGATGTAGATTGTATGTTCCTTGCCATCTCTGTAACCCTTTGGAACGATCCATTCGATTCTTTCACCATTGCCGGTAAGACCTTGCAATGGCTTTCCATCGTGCGTCCATACCATGCCCTCACAGCTGGCATCCCAATGCAGCTCAATCAACGACTTATAGTCCCAGTCTTGAGGTACGGTGAATTGCACCTTGAACCAATGTGTGCTCCAACTTGGGCCAAGCCAGATGCCTTTCTCAGCCTTCTTGTATTCATTGTCCTTGCTCGTAGCCTCTTTAAAGGTGGGCCGAGAGAGATCGGGAGCATCCCATACAGAGAGCTTGACGTGTTTATCTCCAGATACACGGCCATCGTAGAGCTTGGCCAGCAAGCCTTGTTGTCTGTATTGACCTCCATCTGTGAACTGGCGAAGACGATCCTGGTAGATGGAGTGGATCAGCTTGCCTTTGGGACGCTCGGCTAGCTGCGGGTAGGATGGAGCTGCGGAGGCCATCTTGGTGGTGGAGTCGCCTCCCATAGTGTAATGCAGAGGAGAAGATCAAGGTGAGGTTGACTTTTAGGTCAGCAGACTCTGTGCCAATGTGTAGCACAAGCACGGCGATGGTCGGGTCAGGTGAGCTCTGCCTGCCTGCAGGTACGCGCGGAGGTGGATGGAGCTCTCTCCGCCGTTCGCAGCGCAGTCTCCCCAGAAACCATCCTTGGCGCTCATCATCGCCGTCCCAAAATAGCGTCGCACGTGCCGTCGGTGAATGTTGCCGCGAGGAGAGGAAGACGTCGTGTCCTGTGTTCATTTCATACTTCGTCTCTTAATCCACCTCATCCCGCCTCTATGTCACCTGCACTTGACACCTCGTGGTGCGAGCGGCGACAGCAAATGGGACCTGCGACACACGGCCCCTTTGGTGGCGGCGTTTGCCCTGCGACTCGGCAGATTGTGGTCGTGCGACACGGCCTTGTTTGCGGGCACAACTTCCCAGACGTATAGCGACACCATTAAGCCTCGTCGCGTTTGCTGCGAATGTATAGGAGAAGAAGATGGAAATTGATGTAGGTATAATGCATGATTCTGCTTGCTGATTTTCTGCTCTCCCGACTTTTCGCTCCTTCCTGTTCGCGTCCGCTGCCACCCTTCAAAACACGGCGACTTTGACTTTTCTTGCAGGTGAATCCACCAAATCTCGCACACTCGTTCGCCCGCCGCTCTTTAAGAAATCGACATCTTTTCATCGCCGCACCCATGTTTTGAGCGGGCGCATTCCACAGCAATTTCCTTGCTTTGCTCTTAACCCGCCGGCTCGACACTCCCATCCCAGCGCCACGGACCACCGACGGCATCATGGCGCGCTCGCAGATCCCCATCGCCAACCACTACCCCATCCAGCTTCAATACATCAGGGCGCTCTTCCTCCAGGGCCAGTACCGCCAATGCATCCAGGCATGTCGCGACCTGATCAAGCTGGCTGGCGACACCATCAACGACAACCCACTGCAGAAGACGTTCGTCCACTTCTACCAAGGCCTGTGCCATGACGAGATCGCCCGCCTAATGCACCTCAACTCCGTCGCCAAGCGGCCCGCCTTCGACTCGGCTCAGCAGTACTACCAGGACGCCATTGACGCCCTGCCTACCGACCAGGATCTGCACTACCTTTGCGCCAGCGCCAACACCAAGCCTGCGATGCCCACCGACCGAGACTCGCTGTTCGGTGACGACGATGACCAGACTATCAGCGAATTCCCACCATCCCCTGTCATGTCCGCCTACGACCCTCGCGACATGGGCATATCGAGAGCCAGCTCTCCCATCCTGTCCTCGCCACCCATCTTCCGCCGCGAATCTGTCCTGATGCCCCCCGCTGGCTCGCCCGGCACTGTCATGTCCGACTTCGACGACCTCGAGAGCCACGACAGCTTCTCGGAGCTAATGACACCCGGCCGTGTGAAGCGTGACTTCTCGAGAATGTCGCTCCTGGGTCAGCCCCCAAAGCGCCTATCCCGCGACATCTCCAGGATCTCGCTGCTCGAATCCACTCCGAGAGGTTTTCCTCGAGATGTGTCCAGAATGTCGCTACTCGCTCAAGAACCGGCCGGCATCCCACGCGAGTTCTCCAAGATCTCCCTCCATGATCCACCGCCTCCGCGCAGAATCAAGTCACCAACTCATAGCTTAATGCGTCCAATCCGCCTGGGCTCTCCTGCGAAGCCAACGTTCCTCCCTCCGAACCCGCCGCATTCAAGCACGACTGCCAACCTCCCGTCAAGGATACCTCAGCTGGCCAATGACATCAAGACCGAGCCCAGCCTCACCGCGCCCAGGGTCGATTCAAGATACAACTCACCCGAGCCGCCTTTGACGTCGCCGGATTACAAGATCGAGTCACACCCATCGGAAACCTCAACGATCTCACAGACGTCTCCTCAGACACCAGCGCAGACGCCAGCCCGTCAACAGATCCTCACCTCCCCCGCCTCGACCACTCGCGAAGACCTCATCTATCAAGACACCTATTTTCGCATGGCGGACCACGTTTCCGAGATGCGCGCTCAACTCCAACGCCACATCTTACTAGTTGAAGAAGCCAAAGACCGCCTCCGTCAAGCACAGGAAGAGAAGCGAGCTTCTCGTCTCGCGCCCACCACTGGCACGCCGCTCAGCACCATCAAAGCCAGGAAAGACGTCGTGAGCAGTCCCGCGATTCCTGTTGCATCTCCTGCGAAGCCAGGCATCCCACAGGCTAGGAGCTACTGGTCGTTCGTGCCGGAGGACATCAAGACTATGGAGAAGAAGAGGAGGATTGCCGCCGGTCGGGAGAGGGGCTGGAAGAGGGAGAGGTTTCAACCAAAGAAGTATCAGGACTTGTGTGAGAGGGCGCTGGATGAGTTGTGAATGAGGAGGATCGAACATGGACTGCGCGATCGGCTTTCTTTTTTGTTTCCTGGTGCGTTTGGGAAGATACCCTAATTGTTGGTGTTTTATGGGACATGGCTTGAAGCGAAAGGGAAATGACGAGGAGGGTCGGAGAAGTTGCTACGCATGAGCTTATTGTGCCCCGGCCGCTGCGTCGATGTACGCTTGAGTACTAATTTGTACAACACCTGTATCACCGACACAACCGTTTTGATCGTTGTCGAAATCCACCTCGACTGGTGCATCCGATTTGACATTCAGGAACGCCGTCTGAACTCCGATGTACATCTCTTCAGAGTCCCGTCTCACTCATCGATGCGATCTCCGTGGCGTTCAGTCTCCGTGTCATCCATCACTCTTCCGATAATTGCGTATAATCTCATCGTGCGTCTCTATAGGAGGTTCGTGGCTCCGTGGGCTGAAATCCAGTCGTCTAATGCATTTCAGGCTCTTCGTTTCGTCCAGCGAGACCGGTTGTTTCGTTGTCTTCACTCCCTCGATCGAATAGCCTCATCTACCTCACAATCCCATTCCCATTCTCAAACTCCTTCTTCTCCCCATCCTCCGCATCACCCATCGACTTCTTCTGCTGTCGCGGCGTGTTATCGCCCGCGCCGGGGTTGTCCTTTGAGAAAGCGCCTTTGAAGCCGAAGACTTTGATGCTGTCGATCACGTCGAGGAAGGAGATTGGCATAGGCATTTTGGCGGTTGTCCAGAAGTATTGAATTTGGTGGTGTTTTCGAGTAGGATGTGTGGAGAGAAAGTGGATTGGAAGGAAGGTTGAGAGGGAACCGGGTCTTATGAAACGTAGGAATCGGCGAGTGACGTTGTTGACGGAATGTGGGTCTCTCTAACACGAAAAATGGGGCGCAGGGCGGCGATAGGATTCATGAGGTGAACTTTCCGCGGCAGGCGGGATGGTCAGAAGTTTGTTAGATCATGAAGTCGCTTCTGGGCTGCTTTCTGCGTGTCTGCCTCTTCTTGCTGCAAAGTTATAGGGCCAACGACTTCTTTTCTTGCAGATGGCCTTCGACTCGGAGTTTCACAGCATGACCCTTGTCGGAAACGCCGGATCGTGGGTTGTGAGGTCATGCTCACGCGCCTGGTCACCTCTGTGAGACCGCTTCGATAGCATTTCACAATACGTGGGTGCTGAGTCGACGATATTTGTGATGTGACTCTTCCCATGGGATGGCCATTCGATAGGACATGTTTGGATGGAAAACATGGCAAAATTTCGATGCAGTTGAGAAGCGGTGATGTCATCGCGCCGCTCAATTCGGCGCCGGATTTGGCAATCGCAGCCTTGCCTCTTCACCTCACCTCATCGCCAGCTGGCCAACACATCTTCTTTCTGGAGATACTTGAGAATGTTTCATCAACGTCCCTGTGTATGGACTGCGAATGGATCCAAATGCATAAAATAGACATCGTCCGACAGCTTTCCATTGAGGATTTCGTTGCGTAGCAGACAAGTTGAGGACGGGAGAAGGAAAAGTGCCTCGAGCTGAGTGCGAAAAGACCTCACGAGCGCGAGATCGCAACTGCCGGAGACTCTCGTGACACTTGAAGTGTCTCGTCGAAACGAAGTGGGACCAACCCCTCTCAGATCCAAGTCGACATAGTCGAGCGGCGACCCCGTCGGACTACTCCACACTTTGCTTCTTCCGGGTTCCGAACCAGAGACGACCGAAGTCAACGGTATCGATAAGACTGCAACCGAACTGATCGCAAACGTTCCATTGTGAGGCAGTGACTCTCTAGCAGAATCGCAGAATCTCAACATCACGCCCAACATGTCCAAAATCGCAACCCTCGACATCGGCGGCGTCTCCGTTCCGCGCCTCGCCTTCGGGCTAGGCTCCCTGATCAAATGGGCCCCAGGTCACACCCATCCGCTTCCCACAGACAGCAGCCAAGAAGTTCGACAAGCAATCGCAGCGGGATTTCGACACTTCAACACTGGTGATCTCTACACCAACAACATTAGCGCCGCAGAAGCCCTCCGATCAAGTGGTCTCAAGCGCGAGGAGATATTCTTCAGCTTGAAGCTGAACACTTATGCATTGCTGGGATGTAAGGGAAAAGAGCACATGAGGGAAAGCTTGACGAGAGAGATGGAAAGATATGGTTTGGAAGGTTATGTGGATATGCTGCTTTTGCATTTTCCGCCGAGGGGATATCCGGGAAATCTGAGCAATAGAGAGGCATGGCGAGTCTTGGAGGAGCTGAAGGACGAGGGAGTTGCGAAGGTGATTGGGGTATCAAATTGGTATACCTTGCTTGTCTCTTGGATGTCTTTGACAACGCTGACGATGACATCAAGGACGCTCGACGACTATGCAGATATCATGGAAAGTGCAGACTTGAAGCACAAACCACAAGTGAACGAATATGAATTCAATCCATTCTTGCTGAACGATCCCAAATTTCGAGATCTGCATATGTACGAAGTCAAACATGGAATCGTGAACATGAGTATGCTGTCATCCCCACTCTCCTCTCAGAACACCACTGATCGACATGACAGACTACGGCTTCCTCACTATCCTGACCGGCAAACTGCCAGAAGAAGCATCTGCCCTCGTGACAGCCGAACTGCGGAGGAGCTCACAACAGACAGGTCTGACTGAAGCCGAGTTGCTATTGTCATGGGCGTACTATAAGCTCAAGGGCATCGTTGTGACTTCTACCTCCAAGGCAGAACGAGCTGAGAGACTCATAAAATTGTTCTCTGGAGAGAGGCCAATGGTGTCAGAAGAGGTGGATGATCGCATTGAGGAAGCTGCCAAGGGGGATGGATATGAAGGCAAGGTGTTCTATAAGCATCCGCATATGGAGAAAGCGAAGCATGTAGCGTAGGAACATGATAGAGTCTTGTCGCCACACGAAACCTCGTTGGGTTGTCTGGATGCTCTTTTCGTCCCCACTAGCTCGTCAAGACGATGACGGACATCTCGGGATCTCGGAAGAGCTGCTCGCCATTTTCTCATTGTATTCCAGACACGCAATGTGGCTGGTTCAATCTGTGGGGTAGTTTGCGGGGCCCCCGAAAACACCGAGAAGTCGAGGGAAATAAACATCAACATGATGCTCTCGATTCAAGAAGGGAGTACACAAGAACCCAAGTCAGTCTTCATCGAAAATGCAGAAGAATGATCAGATCAAAGTTGCCATCATTGGCGCCGGCATCTCTGGCTTGGCTGTCGCAAATGGCCTGCTACACGACCCAGCGAATCGATTCGACGTCCAAATCTACGAACGAGACACGATTGCCTTCGACTCCGAACGTGGAGGTTACCAACTCCGCATGGGAGCCAACGGCTTAAAAGCCCTCAAGACTGTGTCGGACGAAGAAGTTTGGTTAGCCTTGCGAGAAGTCTGGGCGGGCGATGCATCTAGGGCGCCGGCGATCGTTGAACCCAAGCATCTGGACATTTGCATGAAGCTGGCCGATTACAAAGCGTATCCTTCTTCTCGACCAGTGCCGCGGATCGCTCTTCGAAAAGCACTGTTGCAAAAGCCACTTGCGCAAGAGCGTGTCCATTTCAGTCACAAGGTGGAGGGCTTCGAATACGTTGACGATGGGAAAGAGGGTGTCATTCTCAAATTCGACCAGGATCGAACAGCGAAGGCGGATATTTTGATTGCGGCAGATGGAAGTGGGAGCCAGATCAATCGACAAGTTGGCCTAAATAACAAACGCAAGTTGGAGGATTACTGTTTGATTCAGTCGCGGGCGGCTGTCAATGAGGCAACGAAGAGCAAACTCCCCAAGTCGCTGCTCGAAGTGGGCTCTTTCATGTTTCTTGGAGGTTCTCGAGCGACCGGATTCGCATCGGTGTATGATCCACAAACCGATGGATCAAATGAGAAGAAGTGGAATGTCTTCTGGTCAACCATCATCCCTCAGAACAAAGGAGACGTCATGATGACGAAAGCAGATGGGAACGATGAGATCTTGATTAGTCTCTTGATCGATTATTTTCAGGGCGAATTGGGCTATGGAGAAGAGTTGCCAACGATCATCAAATCGGCCACGAATTATGTACGCACCGGTTTGTTGACGAGCTCTGTCAAGCCTACAACAAACTGGCGAGACGGCGTTCAAGGCAACGAACGAGTGATCTTACTTGGCGATGCGGTGCATCCAATGACCCCCGGACGAGGCATGGGAGCTAATCAAGCCTTGACTGATGCTGGAAATCTCGTCACTTTGTTGCGAGGTGCAAAGTTCTCGAGCAATGAAGTAGATGCAAAGGAGCTGTCAACGCTAGTCAAAGACTTTGAGAAGGAGATGTATGGTCGAGCGTTCGATATGGTTCAGAAGAGCGAGCAGGTGACCAGTTTGGATCTGACTACACTTACTGGGAGAACTATCCTCCGCATTGTGGGCTTTGTCATGACGGTCAGTGGATGGGGAGCATCAATTTTGGAGGCAGTGGGTCTGAAGCAGGCTCCGGACTTGGATTACATGTCACTGAGTCCTCGATGAGGGGATGGGTCAACTTGCTGTATGTAATGTAAGAATTGCATCGATCCTGCCATGAAGTAAACATCGACCGTTCCGATTCTTGTCAGCATGTCGTTCGGCTTGAGCTGGAACCGGCCCCTCGCACGGCCAGGCTCTTGTGTGGAGGCGGAGGCGGAGCCCGGCCGTGGAGTCGGCAGTTGAGAACGACTCCTGGTTGCTCCAGTGCCCACCTTGTTTTAACGTAAATATGCTCACGTCCTCCATGTGACTACAGTAAGTACTTCTTGGATCTAATGCAAGAAGTGACAATGGCTTCGAAATTCTCCGTCCCTGTTCTGTTCACAGAAGTTGACCACGAGCCAAAAGCAACTTGGATCGAATACGGCGAGACTGAGACCAAAGTTCTTCCAAAGGGATGGACGAAAGATGAAGGACGACGGGCATTATCGTGTGACATGATATGGGAAAAGGACGTTCGGATCAAGCTTCGAGATGGTGTTGATCTCCTTGCCGACGTCTTTCGTCCTCTCACGTCGGATGGTGACCCTGTCCCTGCAATCATGCCTTGGAGTCCTTATGGAAAGACCGGGACTGGTGAGGGCTCCGAACTTTTGATCACACGTTGCTTCTGATGACGTGTAACTAGGAATGCAACAGCTCGACTTCTTCCCTTGGCGCGTGGGAGTGCCTCGAGACGCTACAAGCGGACTTGAAAAGTGGGAGGCTCCTGATCCCGCTGAATGGATTCCTAGAGGCTATGCAGTGGTCAACATCGACGCACGAGGGTCTTTCAAATCTGGCGGCGATATGTACGTTTACGGCAGTCAAGAAGGCAGAGATGGCCACGACTGCATTGAATGGATTGCTCAACAGCCATGGTGCAATACAAGAGTCACTATGGCGGGGAATTCTTGGTTGGGAACTACGCAGTGGTAGGTTCAATAGTTTGAAGATGGACTGGATGATCTGACTTGTTGGGACGCCATAGGTTCATCGCTGCCGAGCAGCCTCCTCACTTAACCTGCATGGCGCCATGGGTAAGTTTAAATTTAGACACGATATGTGAGCATTCGCAGCTGATGGTCCTCCCCTATGCAGGAAGGTCTAGGAGACTACTTCCGCGAGTTGAGTTCAATTCTCCGCTCATGCATGCTAGAAGCAGCCACTGACACTCTCGCTTGGCCTTCAGGTCGATATGTCGCGGTGGCATTCCGGATCATGCCTTTTGGGATGTTCTATTCGCCTGGGCATGCGGTACATATTGCTGTCGGAATTGAATGATCGATCTACTAACAGGAGGATGCGCAGGCCCGAACAAAAGAGAAGACGTTTCGTCAATGGTCGATCAGCATGGGCTTTGGAACGACTATTGGGAGGACAAGAAACCTAAGCTACAGAGAGTCAACGTACCCATGTATGCGACCGCAAGTTACTCGACTGGATTACACACAGAAGGGTCTTTGAGAGGCTTTATGCTCTCGTCGTCGAAGGAAAAATGGTGAGAGATAATAATACCATTCACGGCACGGATGTGACTAACGTTGTGATCGACAAGGCTACGATGGACGTCAACACAAGAATGGCACGACATTTATCAAAAGGCAAACATTGACGATGTGCAAAAGTTCTTTGATCGATACATGAAAGACATCGACAACGGATGGGAGGAGACGCCGCGGATCCGCCTTTCACTTTTGGGCTACAATCGCCCATCTGTGGTCAACCGTGCGGCACCTTCCTATCCTCCTCCAGACTTCCGTTACCAAACTCTGTACCTGAATCTGACTGCTGGATCACTCGACGCTTCGCCTCAAGGGGAAGTCATGAGCTCCACATACCAGGCTGACGCAGCATCTGACGAGGGACTGTTATTCACACACAAGTTCGACTCTTACACCGAGATGTGTGGGGTGTCCAAAGTGAAGCTTTTCATGTCCACAGACGAGCACAATGACATGGTCAGTACTGCGAAGATGCGAGATGGATACTCCTCGACTCATGAGATTCACAGGATGTATACGTAGTGATACGGAAGCTCAACCGAGCTGGGCAACCTCTGATGCATCAGAACATACCAATGCACGACTTGCCCGAAGGCGTGAAAGCCGCTGACATACCGGTCGAAAACGTCTGGTTCTACATTGGGCCCAACGGACGCCTTCGAGCTTCCCATCGCGAAGTTTGTCAAGAGGAGCTAGAGGATCTCTCTGCACGGGAGTACCGTGACCGGATGTCCGACGCTTACATCTATCATCCACATACATCGAAGCAGCCTCTGGCGCCCGCGGAGGTGGTAGAGCTAGATATCTCGCTCTGGCCCGGAGGCATGATCTTCGATGCAGGGGAGAGCATGCGACTGGAAGTCAAAGGTCGACATCCTGTCTTGCCAGAATTCAAGGGATTGGCAAAGAGCATTGTGAATCATAATGTTGGGAGGCACAGGCTGCATGCAGGCGGAAAGTACCGATCGTTTCTGTACGTTAGCTTGAAGCAGTGAGCGACCCAGACTGTTGTTGACAACAGCCCTCGTATAAGCTCGCATTGCTAGATTTGGATGGTAGATCTCGGTTTACGACTCGTTGACAAAGCTGTCACTGATGTCGACGAGGAGGCCTGCAGGTGGTTCAAAAGCAGGTATTCCATATTGCAATGGAAAGCTGCTGTCTCAGACTGTCTTCCAAAGAAACTGTGTCGATCCGGATGTCACCGAGACAAGAGATGGCGGATACTGCGGATCTACCTCCCAAGTCAGACCCTTGCTTTTAGCGCCGGAAGCGCGGCCGCTAGTTCGGAGGTTATATTTGCGGCCAATTAGCTTCCTTGCGCAGCACGGGTCTAAGGATCTTTTGTATAGGCTGGCTATTTTGACACTTCTAACTTTACAAACTTAATAACTCGTTATAAATATAAAGATTTAATACTTAGAGGTTATAGAATAAGATATTATAAAGACAATAATCTAAAAATTATATCGATACGACGTTAAGAAGGGGGTTAAATAACCCGAGAGAGCTAGTAAAGTTATATCTTAGTAGCTCTTAGGTTAATATTAGTATAGGCTTAGAAAATTGCGAAAATTAAGTTATACTAAGCTTATAGTACTAGATATAGTAATTCTAATAGTATAGATACGATATTCGTACGATATTATATTATTATATTATCGTCTATTAGAGTAAATAAGTACTAAGCCTAAGGTAAGCTATCTAAAGTAGCTTTCTATAGTAAATATTTACTTACTTATCTATTATAGGATAATCTAGTAATTAGTATAAAACTCGTATAGATAGTAATTTCGTCGTTATCTTATCGCGTCGTATCGTTACGTTATATTATCCGCCCGCCTTACTTATCTACTATAATACTACTTCTCTTAATACTACTTCTCTTAATACTACTCCTTATAAATTATATTTCTCTTCTCTTCTCTATTCTCTTTACCTTCCTTAATCTAGACTTATATAGTATAACCCCTATTATAGCTACTATATATTCTAATCCCTAGGCCTCGTCTTTATCCCTTAATAAGCTTAATAAGACGCTAGAGCGCCTAGCTTAGTTCTAAGATATCCTTAGTACTATATAGGAAGAGAATAAGGAATCTAACTACCTAATACTATTACCTATATCTAGGCTACTTAGCTAAGAAGAGTCTAATAAGGAAGAGCTTAGTAAGGATTAATAGGTTAGTAAGGATTAATAGGTTAGTAAGGATTAATAGGTTAGTAGTAATTAATAGGTTAGTAGTAATTAATAGGTTAGTAGTAATAATAAGAGAGATAATAAGAAAGAAGATAATAAGAAAGAAGATAAGGAAAAAAATAAGAAGGAAGATAAGGAGAAAGATAGCCTATTTAAGGATCCTAGACTAGATAAAAATAATAATAAGGACGAGGAATACTAGCTATAGAGTAATAATAAGCTCGATGTCTATAAAGGGCGATACCCTATAAGCTTAGTACTAGCCTAAAGTATTAAGCCTATACTCTTAGCTATAAGAAGGCTTAGTATACTATACTTTTCTTCTTAGTCCCTAATAGATAGATTCCTCTTTCCTTCTTTATCGAACCTATTATATACTATATTAAGCTTTAGTATATACGCTACTTACCTATAATATTAGGTTCGATTAATATTATAGACGCCTTAAGCTTCTTTATAGAAGCTAACGTAAATACTCTAGGGAACAACTACTATAGGCGTATACCTACCTTATAGCTTCTAGTAGCCTATAAGATAGATACATAGAATTATATTACGAGTTTACTACACCTTCGGTGCCTAGTAAATAGTAGCTAAGAGTAGAGTTCGACTATAATTTTTTCGTTTGTTATTATATAAACGATACTAGGGATTCGAAACGAGTCTAGGTAAGGCTATCGACGCGGGTTCTACTCGACCTAAAAGCGTACTATACGACCTCCGTATTACCCTCTACTACCTATAGTACTCTATAAAGCGCTAACCTAACCTATTCTCTAACTAGCGAAGGTCCTTTAGATACGAGCGCGTTAATAACCGTCCGCCGCCCCCTTACTTATCCCTCCTAGCGGACGCCTACCTAGAGTCCCGTAACTTCGGTTACGTTAACGCTTAGCGCGACTTCCGTCTAGACTTCGATATCCTACCTTCCCTTAATACTCTCTCTTAATAATCTACTAACCCTTACCTTCCGTAACGACTCTCGGCGTCTATACTAGTACGTAACGTTTATAGTACCGTATACGCTAATTTCGCCCTCTACTTAGCAAATTTAGCCGCTAACTTACTCCCTAATCTACATAAGCTAGTAGTACCGCTCTTACTTAACCTAAACTTAACCTTACGATCCTCGATAATTTTACCTACTACTAGTACTAGTACGTCGATAGACCTTCGAGTACGAGTAGCTTAGAGGCCTACTTATATACTCCGACGTAGCTAAGCTAGAAGGTAGCTAGTTCGTACGTAACGAACCGAGGCTAGTACTAGAACTTCTAGGTATAAAGGAATAGCGACGATTTCTTCGTCTCTTCGTAGAGCCTTTACTCCGTTATTATTAGTATCCTAAGAACTAAAAGACCGATTAAACGCTAGTCTTTATAGAGAGCCTCGAATAACGTACCCGAGCTCTTTTAAAGTAGTACGGTCCTTTGCTAACTTAGTATTATTAGTAACGTACTCGATTAAAAAGTATAGCTCCGGATACTCGAGCTACGAGTATAGCTCTAGAAGTAGGCTCGAATCTACTATATAGAGACCGCCTAGAGGTTTATCTAGACTTCGGATTTCCTATAGAGTAGCTTATTAACTCTAAGGAGCTAATTAAAGCTATACGTTTCCTCGATAACCTTACTAATATTTAAGTAGTATACCCGGCTTTTAGAGACTTTATTAAGTTTAACTTATACCGCGAATCTAGTAACGAGCTTAATAAGAGCTCTAGTAGTAAAGAATCTAACGATTTAGACATTCGCCCGTTAATCGAATATCCTCTAAGCGTACTAAAGTCCAGACGTTTCTACTTATATCCTCTAAAGTTAGCCCTTCCCTTTAAACTAGCGTCCTCTATACGAGATAGGTAGCTCTAAGACTTTACTAGACTTGTCGATAAGTACGTCGATTAAGCTATAGCTAATTATAACGTAGCTTAGGCTAGCGGTAGTTAACGTACTAGTAGAAATAAGACTAGAGGGTAAACGCTCGTAGCTATAGGTATAGGGATAAGAATACCTAGTATATTCGCCGATACTATACGGGAGGAAGACACTAACTAGCTAGGCTTTACCTAGGAGTAGCTCGCTTACCTACGTAAGATCTAGTAAGACTCTTACTAGACTAGTCTTTAGTAGCGTAAGGATTCTCTACGTTAGGAGAATCTACCTCCCCTCGGCTAGTAGAATCTACCTAGTTAGAATCCACCTAGTTAGAATCTACCTAGTTAGAATACGCCTCCCCCGCTACTACCGTAGTAGAATAACGCTACGGATATCGACGCGCTTAGGATGTAAATAAATAGGCTCGAAGAAATAATAAGGTAGCAAGCTAGTAACTAGAATACTACTAGCTTCCCTCCTTAAAACTTCTAACTAATACTACCTTTTACCTATCGACCTACCCCTTAGTACTAGTAGGATCTAACGTAGGCCTTAGTACCCGCTACGAACGCTAATCCACCTAAGTTAAGGTTTAATCCTAAGCATATAGGCTATTTTAACCTAGATGCGAAAGTTACTAGTACTTAGGGACTTATCGGAGGTAGAAACATATATAGAGATATAGGCGCCTTTATTAACCGCGTTAAAGTAACCCTCGTATAGTTTAATTATCGCGAGTTACGCCTTAGATTGTCTCTCTGCCTTTAAGGCCGAGCTTCTAGATAGTTTAATAACACGTTAAGCGACGAGCTACGAGAGTAGATCGTTAAAGGCGAGCGCGTCGACAGATAGGCTTCTAAGCTAGATTCTACCTTTAAGCCGTCTATTACTAACGCCTAGACTAAGCTAGACTAGACATCTTGGAACGAGGTATGTATTAAGAATAGCTTCGCGCTATCTAATTATATGTATACCGTAATAGATATCTCGCGACGTAGCGGCAAAGAGAGCTAGTACGGGCAATTGCACGACGCTTAGCTCTATATTTACTACCGGCTACGAGGCGTCGTACGAGCCCCTAACGAATTTACTACGATCGAAGAATTTATCCACGTAATAGATAAGTAGATAGTAACTTAGCGTTAGTAAGACTAGGCCTACCTAGAGTAACAACTAAAGCCTAACTAATTCTATATTATAGGTACGTAACCCTCGTATAGAGCGCTAAACTTAGGCCCTAGTAGGTATATCGACGTACTTCTACCGTCGATTCGTAGTAACTTAAGTAACGCTCCGTAGTACTTTACGTAACCCCCGTAATAGCGAAATAACTTCTAGTAGAATCGTAGTAGTAGGAACCGTAGTAATCGTAGTAGCTTCTTTAGCCCTAAGAATTCCTACCCGAATAACCGTCCCTAGTATAATAATAGTAGATAGTCTAATAGTAGCGGATAGTTTAATAACCGCGAGTAACCGCTAAAAGGCCTAGGGAACTAAGCCTAACTCCTAGCTCCTCCTTAGTAACTTGCGATTACGGATAGTAGAGAGTAACGAAGCGGCGGAAACTTCCTACGTTAAGGTTAGTAAGGCTACTAAGGCTAGTAGATAGTAATACTATATAACTAGGACGGAGAAGCGGTAACCTTCTTCGCTAAAGATTAGCTAGAAGTAGAATCTCCGTAGGGTTCTTCCTACTAGGGTTCTTCCTACTAGGAGCCTAAGGAAGAAGACGATAACTTCTACGACTCGAATTAGTACTAAGTCTACAACTTCGGTTATTACTACGAGCCTAATAACGGCGGAGGCGGCTACTCGTAAGATAAGTAAGAAGTCCTTAATAATACCGAGTAGGATTTTTATAACGCCCCTAAGATATTAGACGTATAGGTAGAGCGCCTAGTAACTAAGGCCGATCTTATTATATCCGGCCCGCCGTAGAGGACTATAAAGTGCACTAAATGCTAACGTAAGTTTAAGTCTAGTAATAAGTTATACTAGTACCTTCGTAATAATCCGGATTATAATAAGCCTAGCCGTAAGTCGTAATACGAAGACAAAGCTAGCTACGATAGAGCTACGATCCTATCGCTATCCGCGATAGTCGATAATAATTTACTATACGGTATATCGACGTACTCGATAGCGTAGAGCTTCGTACCTTTAGAGCGCCCTTAACTAGAGCCTCCCCCGAGCGACCCCTTAGAGGAATTTAAGACTCTCTTTTAGACGCTCTTTATAAATACAACTTATCTAAACCCTTTTAGAGGGCCTTAGGCTCTAGAGGTTATCGACGTACCTACGGAAGTTATTCCTTACTCTACCGATATACCGTAGGGCGATCTAGCGTATTAGTTTAGGGTATATAATATTGTTAAAGCGATATATATATTCTCTCTATACGCCGTACTATACCGGATCTACCTCGATACGGGTAACCGAGTATCTATAGTAAAAGAATCCTAGCTCTACGATATCCTCGGTAAGGATAATATTTAAACTTACGATAATCCTTTAAAGTTTACGAGTTTAGCTAGTACTACTATAAATAACAAATAGATTATACTTCCTATATATTTCCTAGCGAAGAAGCCGACTAGTAAATAAGTACTCTCCTATATTCGATAGCCCTATAGAGTAGTAAAGGATCTCTCTTATAACCTACTACTTAGGTTAGATATTATAGTACTAGTAGGATTCTCTATCGATCTAGTAGTAGGATAAGTTACTATAAAGCGTAACGTAAATACGACGATAAATATCTTAATTCGACCCCGTTTAGCGAATCGTATTTAGTAAAAGGTTAAGTCGATAACTAACGAAGTTATCCCCGCCCGTTACCTTAAGCGTATCGCTATCGAGCTAATAAAACTTAAAGACCGCGACTACGAGTTCTAGCCTACGGAGGAAGATATTACCTTCCTTCGAAAAGGTAGTAGATTCGTACCGCACCTTATCGACGCGACTACTTACGCTATCGAGGTCTATAATCTAACGAACTAGAAGCTTAAGATTAGAGCTTTATAGGTGCTAGGCTTACTTAAAGAGTTAGAGATCGACGGATACTACTATATTAACGCTAATACCCTATACCTTAACTTAGGAGCCGATAGGAAATACCCTACGCTCGACTAAGAGTAGAAAGATCTCCCTAAGATAGTACTTCCTAATAGAGTAATAGTACATAGTACTCTAGAGTAAGTAGTAGCCCTCTAGAAGGTAGTAGAAAAGTACCCTAAGCTATAGAGAGAGAATACTAGCGTCGCCGATATTCCTAAAGAAGAGCGTATAGAAGTACTACTTTAGGAAGGATAGGAAAAGTACAAACAAGTTACTAAAGTATATAAGCTCGGCGCCCGCGATATAAAGGTTATAGACGACGATTATAATAAGCTACACGTAGAAGGTAAGATAAAGTAGGCCGATAAACTAAGTCTACTTACCTAGCCCTACTTCGTCGTTTAGCGTACTATTTATAATTAGGATAGGACAATTACGTAAAAGCTACGAGTCGTAATTAATATTCGAGGGCTAAACAAGATTTTAGTTAAGGATACGTACCCTCTACTATAGTAAGACGAGATACTTACGAAGCTCTTTAGTAAGAAGTTTATTAGTACTATCGACGCGAGGGCTATATTCTACTAGTTCCTACTTAAACTCTCCGAATAATAGAAGTTCTATATTAATTCGTACCGCGGCTAAGAAGTTCTCCTTATTACTATAATAGGATACTACGGTAGCGTATAGTATATTTAGAGGACTATAGAGACCTAGTTAAGGGACTTTATCTTCGCCTATACTTATATCGACGATATTATTATCGCTTCTAATACCTTTAAGGAACACCTCGATTACTTAGATTAGGTCTTTATAAAGCTTAATAGTAAGAATCTTACCTTAGTACTAGTAAAAGCGTTCCTAGCCTTCCCTTCGATACGAGTCCTTAGTTACTAAGTGTCTAGTTTAGGTATAGTAATAGACTCTAAGAAGATAGCTACGCTAAGGAAAATCGTTAAGCCCGTCGACGCGGTCGACTTAGAGGCCTACCTAGCATTAACGAACTAGCTACGTAATAAGATTCCCTACTACTCGTCCCTAATAGAAGCGCTATATACTACGAAGGTATATATACTTAAGGAGGTTAAAGATATAAAGAAGGGCCTAGCGCGAGTTAAGTACCTACGCCGTAAGATTATCTAGTAGACGAGGGAAATAGAGATAGTATAGGACGTACTTTAGAGCTTCTAGGAGCTAGATACCTTATACTAGCTAGGCTAACCTAACTTTAAAGCCCGCTACGATAAGTACGGTAAAGAAGTATAATAAGGAGGCTAGAGTTTTACCTTTTATACTAACCCGAAGAGGCTACTATATATCGACGTAGACTTATCTAAAGAGAATGGATTTAGTATAATACTCTACTACGTCGAAGGCGATCTAGAGCCCGTACTTAAACCCGAACCTACTCTAGTTATAAGGAAGGATAATATCCTTAAAGACTTTGTCGATACGACTAGCTAGTTAAAGAAGACGATATTATGGCCCTTAAATAAGATCTAAGTTATCGCGTTCGAGAGCTATTTACTTACTAGAGTAGAATCGCGATATTAGCTAACTAACGTCGAAGGCGATCCGGAGCCCGTACTTAAACCCGAACCTACTCTAGTTATAAGGAAGGATAATGTCCTTAAAGACTTTATCGATACGACTAGCTAGTTAAAGAAGACGATATTATAGCCCTTAAATAAGATCTAAGTTATCGCGTTCGAGAGCTATTTACTTACTAGAGTAGAATCGCGATATTAGCTAACCGAACTTAAGATAGCGGGAGTACTTTAGGTAATAAAGAAATTTCGCTATCTAATCGAGGTAGCGCTAAAGACTTACATTTTTACGGACTATATAGCCGTAACTACGATCGCGAAGAAGTACTATATTACTATAACTATATTAAGCGAGAAGCTAAATACGAAGCTAATCTACGCCTCTATATACCTATTAATATTCCGAAACCTCGAGGTACTCTATTAACCTAGTCGTATCTATATTATACTAGATACGCTAAGCTAGCTAAAGATACTAAAGGATCTAGAGAAGGCTCGCGAGCTAAACGAGAGTACCCTCGAAGACATTCCTATACTATTTATTAATATAAGGTAGTTCGTAGATAATAAGAAGCCTATTAAGGAACGTATCCTTAACCTATACGTAATAACCTTAGTTACTATATCTAATAAGTTTAAGGAACGTCTCCGCTAAGGATATAACGATTACAAACTATAGCGTCGTTTAAAGAAGGTTCTTAAGAATATTTAAAAGCGTTAGTAAGAACTTCGCGAAAAAGAAGCGAAATCTTACGACTCTTAATAAACTAACGGCCCTTAGGCGATATAAACGGAGCTATAGGCGGAGCGCGTCGATAGACTAAAGGTAGCGAAATCTAGCCGTACGGCCTTTATATCTACTCGTACTAAGGTTAATAGAGAATAGATACCTACGAGTAAGATATAGCCTAGGCTAGAGAAGGCGAAGGATTTAGACGTTAATACGCTCTAGCTAGAAGGTCTTCGCTTCTTCCTCGAAGATAGCCTTATCTTCTATATCGATAACTCTAAGTCGTACTACGCGAGACTCTATATACTAGACTAGCTTACTAAGGAGGTCTTTAAGATAGTCTACGATAACCGCTTCTATATAGGATTTAACTATATATATAACCGCCTAACTACCTTAATCTATATTAGGAACTATACGGTAAAACTCGAGAAGTATATTACGGACTATACCTCCTATAAGGCCTTATAAACGCCTCGTTATAAGCTATACGGCTATATAAACCCGATTAATATACCCGCCTAGCTAATAGTAGTCGTAGCTATAGACTTTATTACTTATCTACCCCCAATAGCGGATAGATTCGATATATTACTTATAGTTACTTATAAACGCTTAAAGCGTATACTTCTTATAGTAGGCCGATCGACGTAGACCGCTAACTAGTAGGTAGATATTTAGCTTACCGCTATTTAAGAACGTAGCTAAGCTATATCGATTAAATAGATTTCGGACTATAACCCTAAGTAGGTAAGTACGTTCTTTCGTAGAGTAATATAGTTATTAAACGCCGAGCTTTTAATATCTACTATATACTACCCTTAGATAGACGGCTAGAGCGAAAGGACGAATTAGACTATTAAGATAGCTATAAGGTTCTTTATCTCTAAGAACGTTAGCGCCGACTAGACCGATATACTCCTAAGCCTTTACTTATATCTTAATAGTAGTAAGAATATAAGTACTAGAGTCTCTCTAGATTAGTACTACTTTAGCTTTAATCTTAACGTTAATACCTTTATCGGCTTAAGATAGCTTCCGTAGGAAGATTTTATACGACTACGCTAGTAATATCGGTAATATACTAAGGAAGTAATCGCCTTTACTAACGTCCGAATAAAGGAACGATACGATAAGAGATACCGCCTAATCTTCTTTAAGCCTAGAGATAGAGTCTACCTTTAGCTCTATAAAGGATATAAGGCCCCTAGAGAGTACTATAAGTATAGAGCCTAACGTATTAGACTATTCCGAGTTATCGAGCGAGTCGGGTAGCTAGCCTATAGGCTTAATATCCCTAAGGCTAAGCGTATTTACCCTATAATCTTAGTCCTATAACTCGAGCTAGTATCGCCTAGAATAGTACTATAGTACTAGTCGTCTACTAATATACCTACGCCTATCGACGCGGCCGAAGCTATAGAAGACGGTAGCGATTAGCCCTAAGTAGTAGTAGTACTTCTAGGTAAGAAGATAGTTAGCGATAGACCGTACTACTTAGTAAAGTAGTAAGATCTTCTATCGATCTATAACGAATAGGTGGACGAAGAACTCCTTATACTAGACTACGAGGGATTGATTCTCTCCTTTAATAAGCGCTATAAGAAGGAAACGATTCGTAAGATTCCTCTACGTAAAGCTTACCTACTAGCCGCTAACGCTCTACTTAATAAGGAGTATTAGGAGAAAGCTACTTATAACCTATCTAGAGAATATATTACTCTCGAGTCGATAGACCCCCTACGCCGTATATAGAGTACGAAGGATTTAAGCGAGGACTTAGTAGCTAAAATACCTAAGTCTCCCCTCGCTAAGAATACTAGCGATAGTCCTACGATAAGTACGTCGATATCCGAGCTACCCGTAGGACTAGATATTAGTACTAACACCTTTACTAACATAAAAGCGTCTAAGATAATAGTAAAGTTGCCTTCTATAACGTAGGTAGAGCGAGACTAGTACGAGAAGCTAGAGGAAGTTCCTTAAGATTAATTCGTTCTATAAAGAAGTAAGCGCCTACTACGACTAGTAAAGAGTAAAGACTCGCTAGAGTCTCTAGCCCTCTATATTTAGATTATTAACTCGCCTACCTCGGGTAGGAGCTAATATCTAGATCCTATTAGCGTTACTTTTATAATATATTTTATATAGTACGAGGAGGTTTATTAACCTAGCTTTAACCCGTATACGGATATTATCCTTTATTTAACGCTTTTATATATACCGTATAACGACTACGCTATACTATTTATTTACTACGCGCTCGCTTAAAACTTTTCCTTTAGTAAAGCTTTAACCTATATTAAATAATACTACGCATATACTAATACGATCTAATATCCGACACGCCCTTAAACTAGCTAATACTCGAAGACGAACTCTACTACTAACGTTACGAGCGCGAAGCCTACTAGCGAGATATCGATACTACGCTTAAGGCCTATAATAGAGTAACCGCGACGCTTAAGCGTCGCTAGCGCGAAGAGGCGCCTAGATCGTAGTAAGAGATTAACGACTAGTATAAGAACTAGAATACTACTATCTACGCCTTCTTCGAATATAAATATAGTAATAACCCCTACCCGCTCGGCGACTATAACTATTTTATTAATAACGTTAAACTCGGTTACGATAATACCTCCTAAGTAGAGTAAGGCGACCGTAACTAAGGGTAATAAAGCGAAGTAACTCGTTAAGCGTACCGCGCCGATAAAGGGTAAGCCTAAGAAGAATACTAATAGTAGTATATTAGCGAAGGACTCCTCGAAGAAGTCTATAGCTCTAGAGGAGGATAAGAGCGCGTCGAAGGACTAAATAATAGCGTAGATTAAAGAGCGTAAGAGAGTAGAGGATCCTACTATAGAAGTATACGAGAGACGGGAGAAAGTAATAGCTTAGGTACTTAGAGAGACTCGTAAGAATATTACTCCGAGGCTTCTAGAACATATTACTAATATTAAGGTTATCCCGAACCTAGTCTCGTAGATTATATATATAGATAACCTCGAATAGCTTAGTAGGGATAGTATTATTAATAGCGGTAAGGGTAAGAAGAATATAAAGGCCGATATACGATATAAGCTAGCTAAGTAAATAAATAATCTATATAAGCGAGAGCTAGAGATTAAAAAGTAGGTCGCGTAGAAGGCTAAGCTTAAAGATCTAAGAGTAGCGTATTTAGTCTCGTAGAACCTACCTAAGCCGAATTTATTAGGTATACTAAAGCCGCTATATAAGTTTAGTAAGCTAGCCTTCGATATAATAGTTATAGTCTAGCGAAAGATTCGTAACCGATATAAGTAGATATATAGATACTACGATTATTATATCGAGAATAAGCTTAAGGACGCTATATACGTAAAAGAATAGCTTAAGGAAATTATCTATCGTACTCGACGAACCCTAGATACTTAGGACCTCTACGAAATCTTTAAGGATAGCCTAGACGACGACGAGGCGAATCTAGCCGACGCTCTTAATAAGGTCTACAAGTTTAATTAGTATCTAGTTAATAAGGGTAAGGGCGCTATTAACGATAACGCTAATAAGTATAGTAGTAAGGAAAGCTAGCTACTACCTCCGATTAACGAATACTTCTACAATCCGACTAGAGAATTATAGCCTCTAAAGGACTAGTAGAATAAGCTAGATCGACGTAGTACGTCGTTAGCCTATCGCGAGAGCCTCTACCGAGCGGTATATAGATAAAAAGACGGCTTACTAGTCTATACGAGAGTAGATAGCGAGACCTCTATCTCTAACGACGACCTTAAGTTTAGCTCGGACGATACCTAGATAGGCTACCTTCTAAACGATACGGTTACGTCGATAGACGATATTACCCTTCTTCGCGGCGCGATAGCTACTAAGGTCTAGGAGCGATAGTACTTATTCTATACTAGTAAATTAGTTAAAGGGGTAACGGAGTTTTATATACTCTACTATATCTTCGAATATCTACTCTCGGAAGGAATCTATATATTATAGAATATTAGTAGCGACTATATTTATAAGATATTTAACCTATTCGCGAGCTCGGCTAAGTAGAATAAGGTATAGAGGATACTCGCCGAGGCCTATAAGTACCCTAATATCGAACTACTAATCGAGAAGTACTTTAGTAATACCGCTAATTATCCGTAGGAGGATAAGGATCCTAACTAGAGAAAAGTTTAGCTCCTCGACCGTAAGGCCTAGACTAGTACTATATTCTACTTAATACTATATACCGCCTAGATTACCTTCTAGTAGAAGGTAGACGGTACAATTCTAACTAAATATAGTAATAGCTTTACGTAGGTAATAATAAGACTATAAAAGTATCCCTAGTTATAGTAGTTACTAGTTATCGACGTACTCTATATATTATACCCTAATATACTCGATATACTACTACTAGATAGTATCCCCTAGGACTATATCTATATAAAGAAGATACGAGTTACTAAACTAGTACCTCTAGAAGGTACTAGAATACTACTACTAGAACTAAAACCCTAAGCTAAGGAGGAAGACGCGAGCGCGTCGATAGCCGAGTCTCTACCTAAGCTAAAAGTTAAACCCCCTAAAAAGAAGGTATCTACGTCTAATATAACGAAGGCCGTAGCGAAGAGACCTCGAAAGATAAAGGCTCTCGTACTAGACTTAGACGTTAAGCTTAAGCTCTAAGGCCTACTAAAGAAGAAGGGTAAATAGTAAGTAATCTTACTAGAGTTAGACGAGGACGAGGAGATATTCCTAAACGAGGACGAGGATAAACTTTTACCCCTATCCGAAGTTATAGCCTAAAGGAAGGTAGCTAAGGAGTACGAAGTAGAACGTAAGCGCGCGCGAGAATAGATTATAGACTTTAAAGCTTACTAAGTAGTAGCTAAAACCTTAGAGGGAATTATAGAATAGATACTACTCTTTAAAGCTATTCTAGCTATATAGTTCGCGTATAACGAGTACCGCCGCTAGCGCTTAATTAACGATATTCGTTACCTACTAGAGCTAATATACGAGCTCGGCGTAAAATAGAACCTTACCTTATATATAGGACTAGTAAAGGACGCTTAAGCCTTAATTAAGACGCTCGAGAATACTTAACTAAAAGTTAATTAATAGCTACTATACAATATACGATTTATATTCGAGGCTAACGGCTAGTTTAACGGTAACTTTAAGTAGTAGGCTAATTAGCTATTTAAGAAGGACTATAAGTATCTCTATAAGACTTATAAACCCGAGTACGTCGATATCCTACTAAAAGCTTAGATTCCGTAGATAATAAAGATAAAGCTTATAGCCGTAGTAGTTTAAACCTAGCTAGAGAAATTATTTCTAGTACTTAATAGCGATACTAATATAGTATATTTCGCGTTAGAATATAACGCCTATAAGCCTAAGTACGCCCTTTATACTTACGTCGAGGATACGGAGTAGGCCCGTAAGTTATACGATAATACTAATATTAATAACTACGTCTATATATAGCTAATATATATATACTACTACGACCTAGACCTATTCTAGACTAGAGACGGCTATAACGATAGCGCGTCGATAGCCCTAAGCTACTTTACCTTAAGTTTACGGAGTTTAGATACCTACCGCTTTACCGATACTCGTAAAGCTAAGAGAGCTACCGAGATTCGAGTAAACTAGCTTACGAAAGTTATAGACGCCGAGATTACTATAGCGATACTATAGTAGGTCGATAATACTCTTCGCCTCTACCTACCCGCTATAGACTTCTATCTCTATTAGTATAAGATAAGAGAGGTGTAGTTTATATCTAAGGCCCTTAATAAGTTCCTTATAAAGGCTAGTTACTAGAGAGGCTCTAGTAATTAGTAGGTAGTTAGACTCTAGCGGTAATACTACCTATAAGTCGCTCTAATTAAGCTCGAAGAGTAATAGATCGACGCCGCCTAACTTTAGCGACTAAGTACGTCGATAGCCGCTATAGACGAATTAAAATAGTTACTAGAGCCTCCCTATACTATCTGTAACGGCGAGACCCTCTATAACCTAGAAGCCCTCGTAGAGGAGACTAATAAGTAGTTTAGAGGACGCTAGCTATAGGGTTAGCTTAAGAAGATAAATAAGCCTAATCGATACTATACGATCTACGCGATAGCTAACTACGCGTATCTTAAGACGCCTTTATAGACGATAATACTACGTATCTAAGAGATCCTTATAGATATAGTAAAGCTCGATCGTAGTATATTAAGAGGAAAGATAGTCGGTAAAGGAGGAGTTAACCGATACCCTTTAGCTTAGTTAGTAAAGAACTAGGATACGTTAAAAGTATAGGTTAGCCGCTAATAGAAGTCTATCCTCGTAACCGAAGCTCTAATACTAGACGATAGCGATATTAACGAAAACGTCGATATTAAGCCTACTAAAAGTAAGAAACCTAAGTAGTATAAGCTATCTAGAGCTAATAATATACTCTTAGCCGTAGGTAATAAGGCGAAAGTAGCTAAGATAAGCGCGTCGATAGACCCGTAGAAGGATACTAAAAACGTTACCTTTAGCGAGAAATAGTAGTAACGGATAGAAGGTTATTTAGCTATACGAGTATACTCTTTAAGAATCTTATAGACTACCGCTCGAGGGCGAGCGTCTTCTTT
>NHNW01000009.1:606375-781546 GCA_002786025.1 Zasmidium citrigriseum
TGAGTCTGGGCAGCCGACATCGAAGACGCTGTCAGGCTGTTCAACAACTGCCTCGAGAGTGATCAACGACATACTGCTTGAGTAATGCGATAGTACACTTGATGCTCGCCGCACCTCTCCTCTCTTCTCCTCAGATTCTGGTGTGTACTGATCTAGTTACCGGTCCCGCATCGAGATGAGCCGCGGTGTCAATGAATGGGAAGCAGGTTTGTTATTGATCACCGCGAATAATGAGCACGCTCAAATCAAAGTGTCAAGGAGGAAGGCAAGATCTATGCGACGGCCACATTCTGATCACATGCTTTTTTTTGTTGCAAGAAACATATCGATGACGGCATTACAGATCACCTCTTTCGAGAACAGCGGCTAGAATCTTCCCAGAGACTGCGGACGAACTCTGGTTAAAGCTCGCGATCTTTCCCCAGGCTCACACCACATCTTCGTCACCACATCGCACATGCGGCACAGATTCCTGGATGGTCGCAGTCTGCCCCATGGAGAGAAAAGAATGCGATCCTGATTCTAGACCTCCAGAGACTCGGGCTCCGGGGAACGCGCGGATGTCTTTTCATGTCTGCTATTACGGACCTGGCTCCTACCTGTGGAGCTTCCAGGCTTTTTCACAACCACGAAGGACCAGAACTGAACCGTAGCATCCGGACCGATTGGATTGCATTGATTCGGCGATTGACGGGTGCGTAGTATCGAACAAGTACGGCAAAGTTGTTAGCCTAGCAGAAATGGACCAGACGATGATGCACTCGATCGACGGATCAGAAATCATCGCAAGGCTGAAACATGCGTACTGATGAAGCGCCAACTATCACTAGCTTCATCAGCTAGCTCAGGACTCCAATTCTCCGGTTTGACGCTTAACAATTCTTCCGCTTGGGCGGCGTCAGCCCAGCGAGACGTTGGGTACGACAAGCTTCCATTGTCTTGACCGCCTCTCAAGGCAGATTTTCGGTCCGATAGCACGCCAGTGCCAACAAAAGAATCCGCCGTCGAGAGTTTGGTTGGAGACGTCTGTTGGATGTGTTTCGCAAAAGAATTTCCGGCATGGGACGGATTCCTTCCATGGACGGCGTCCGATAGAATTGCGAAGGCAGCGGAGGACGAAGAGAGACCATGAAGCCGGAAAGAGGACGCAAGACTCTAGGATCTCACTGACAGACGAACGTATCTCGACTTTTCATACGCTCAGCACGCCATGTTTCAGATCCGAGTCTGCAAGACTGACTGGTCCTCTCGGAGCTCGCACCGCCTTATCAGCACAGGCCTCGGCGCTCCTCTTGGGCAGGTTGTATACACTTCTCACGAGGGCACACGTGTTGATATGCTGCAGCCTTATCCGTTCCTCTTCACGGTCAGTATCTTGCGGGCGCAGCGCGCCGTCTCCGCCGCGGAGAACGCATGCACGCCATTGATAGACAATCGTCGAATCTGCGGAGAGATGGTATCTGTACCAGGTTCTCAGATAACCCTTGGCTGCCACGATAGGCAGGAACAAAGGGCACGCGACACCGTGCAGGGTTCAAAGGTTGATTATGTCGTGCAGAATGCTTCCAAAGCGCATTGGCGGCAGATACTGATTTGCTGGCGGCGTCGTTCGTACTCGCTGGTCTTATCATGATGCCATTCAGGTGCGATATGAGATAAACTTCGCCAAGTGAGTTGCGAACATAAAAAGGTGAGCTTGCGCCCAGGACTTGCTTCAACGATGGCATCTCCAACTCTCGCCCCAACTGCCCTCATCAACCCCCAGGTGTTGAGGCCACCTCCACGACTCCGAGCAACGGCCGTTCGTTTCTGCACTGGAGCAGCTGGTATATTGACCTATGGAGCCTTCCGCCTCGCCTCACCGAGCAACGCAGCAAGTCTTGCGCGTTGATGGATCCCGGACTGCGCAGTCGTCCTCTGACAGCGGTTCGTAAAGGGGAGCGAAGGTGGCTACGCTGCCGGCGATGCTACCACATTCAGCTCGTGCTCGTCGCCGCCATCGGATGAAAAGGGATGGGATGTTGGCGGCAGATACCGCTACAACCCGGCAATCGCGCTACTCCAATAGCCTGCCTCCCAAGTCAGCGCTGGCTGGGAGCTGTTGCAGCTTGGATGGGGGAAGCTCCCTCCATCTCGATCCCACCCAGCCCACTTCTCTCCAGGCCCTCGTCCGGACATAAGCGGTAGACTCATACGCGAGGAACACTGCAGCAGGTGTTGCGCACACTTGACGGCAGCTTTGCCGCTGGATTCTTTTTCCGCACGGCGAGTCAGGCAGACCGCACGTCATCCCACGAAATACATCTCGCCGATCGCGACCGGTAATAGATCTCGCGAAATTTGAGTTTCTGCCAAACCCTTGGTCTCTCCCCACGGACCATGGCCGAGTTGGAACTCAGTCCGTCTAGGAAGGTAAGCATGTGACAGTCGTTGCTGACACACGCAAGTCCGTATCCCACTCATCCATAGCTCCGCGACGGTCGCAGCTGTCAGAAGGGTTCTGGGAACGAAGCCTGGCGCTGGTGAACGGATCCGCTCTCAACGCATACGACAGCGCAAGGCTACTGGCTCAGAGACGTCCTCGGCAACGCGACTCGCGCCACGAGCATCGCTAGTCTTGCAACTCAGAACAGGTCAGGTCCACCTACCGACTACCCTAGGTGGACTATGTCCACATGCTTGCCATCAAAAGGGCCACGCAAATGGGTGGAATCGGAGACCAGCGCGGCAGCGGGTGCGGAATGATTAGATGACCGCGACAGCAGATGCAATCCGCCGGCGTACTACCGACGTCGACTGCGCAACCAGGCACTCGAAGCGACACGACCTTTGCCACAGGACGAAACTACGAATGCAGGTCATTGCTGATTGAATTTATTATGGAGTCTGAAGACCCTGCCGAGAAACGCAGCCGGTCGACGAAGACCACTCGACCTCTTGCCTCGTGAAGAGGATCAGCAGCGACCGCCCGCGAAATTGAATCAACGCATTTCTGATTGATGAAACGCATCCGCCTTTCGTGGGCTGGTGTTTCTGTGCGGCATGCTGCTTATGGTATGGGTGAAAATACCAGGTTCGTCATTGGATGCGTGAATCGAAACCGTCATCACCCCAAGATTTAGGCATTGTTGCTTTTTGGTTGCCGTCGAATAGCGTGCGACTGTGAACATGGGGAATGCATGTTGGGTCGGCAGAGCAAACCACCGACCATGTGCTCCCGCTTCGCGATGCACTGCAGGATGAATATTTCTACGAAGTCACGGAAGAGGTGATGATCGATCCTCTACATCACGCACTCCCCGTCACGGGAATGTGTTTCAGAGTATATTGAAGCTCTTGTCGTCGCGGTAAGTCGTCATCAGGGCCATCGAAGATGCCGTACAGGCCGCAGCTTCCAGGCCGGGGTGGAATCCTTCAATTATACATCCTGAGAATTTATCTTTCCTTGTCGTCCCCGTCGTCTACCTGCAGCAGTTCCTACTAAGGCGCTCGGTAAAGCTGTTAGATATTGCGGTCTCTAGCTATATGCTTCTTAACTCCACATACTCGTAGTGTCTAGACTAGTAATAACGTATAATAGCCGCTATAGTATACCTCGAGTAGTATCCCTTTAAAAAACTCGTATATAAACGGGGTTTATCGGGTAAATAGGTATTGCCTTATCTAGTATCCTCTTTAGTATAGTAGTTATATAATAGTATATATCGATTTATAGGCGTTATTTAGATTATAAAGTAAGCCTCTATACCCCTTTTATACTCTTAGCTATTATCGCTATCGTTAGTAGCTTTAAGTTTAGCTCTAAGTTTAAGCTTCTTAAGTCGATACTACTATCGATTATTAGCCTTATATTAAACCTTCTTAATAGACTTCTACTAATCTACTATTATCGACGAAGATACCGCTAACTTCCTTAATTAAGCGCTTAATAAAGAGTACGAGCCTAATAAAGAGCTACTAGATACCCTTAGCTTTAAAGTAGTAAGGGTTAAAGAGCTAGAAGAAGATAATAATAAGGTTATTAAGGGTATTAGTATTAATAATAGAGCTAGCGGCCTCTACTACCTAGTAGATAAAGGGGTAGCTAAGCTATAATTATATATAGGTAAGGAGCTACTACTAGCCTTCGAACCGTTAAAGGGGTAGCTATATCCTTAAAAGATTAATTTACCTAAGTATTTATAGGCTAAGAATCTTAAGAATATACCCTTTACCTAGCTAGAGTTCTTTAAGCTCTTCTTCGTACCTAAGATATATAAGTTAGCCGTTAAATATACTAATAGATACGCCCGTAAGAAGCTAGAGTACGTTAAAGACTACTAGTATAGGTAGCTAGTAATTCTTATTTCTAGAAATATATAGTAGGATATAGGGGTAGAGGAAATAAAAATCTTCTTTAGCCTAATATTATATATATCTATAATCTAAATAGCTAATAAGGCGGACTACTAGAGAGACGACGATTTCTAGCCTAGATACAAAATTACTAGATCTATAAGATACTAGCGATTTAAGTAGATTAAAGCGGCTCTATAGTTTAGAGAGTTAGTACTACTAGGTAGTAGACTACTAGGTTAGTACTAGATCCTTCCCTTAGCTAATATCCTTCGTAGCCGCTTTAAAGTAGTTATAATACTTAGAACCTTTATATCTCTTAATAAATCTATAGTACGCTTTACTAGACGTTCTAGCTATATTATTATAATATAAGGTAAGCTAATACCTATTAGGTACTATATCCTCTACCTATATAAGAATAGGTACCTATATTCCTTCTTATTTAGTAGTCTAAGGAAGGGTTATAAGTAGAAGCTCGAGGACGTAGATTCGGTAGCGGCGGCGGTACTATAGCGGCCTATAGTCGTCTCTAAGGAGTTAATAGTATCTAAGATAATAGAGCGTACGAAGGAGAGGCTAACGATAACGAAGAATAGGCGTAAAGGTATTATTAAAGGTATTAGTTATTATAAAGAGAGTAGATTATACTTAATATTAGATCCGAATTATCTAAGTTATACTATACGGCCTATACTATAATACGAATCGAGATAACGATAGCTAATTAATAGGCTATATTACGGGATCGACCCGTCTATACGTTATATATAGTAGCTTCTAGCTAGATAGCTTAATAATTAATTATCTTGTTACCCTTATATTTAACGCCCCCTTCGTAGATAGCCCGTCGAGTAATAGTACGTAATAACTTAGTAGCTTTAAATTACTAATTATAGGGTATTTATCGACTATAGGTCGTTAAACCTACTAATCGTTACTATACGACTAGGACTCGACCGCCTAGCGACTAAGCCTACTAACTCTCTAAGAACCCCCGATACTTCCGCTATATATCGCCCTACGACGACGAGGCGTCTTACTATCGACACCCTAGCCGTTAAGCGACTAGACGTCTCTATAATTACCCTATCGTCGACCCTTATTATCCTCTACGACGTATCGTCTTCCCTATTACGTTACGCCTCGCGGAGGTAGGATTAATAAATCCCTAGCTCCTACTACGTTAAGATAGGGAAGGGACTTCTACTTATAGAAAGCGTTAACGCTAGGCTATACCCTACGCCCTAACGCCTCCTCCTACTCTTAGCCCGTCTAATAATATAATAATAACTAATAACTATACTCTTTATTAGTAAATACCGTAAAACTACGACTCGTCGAACTATAGATTACGACCTATTAAACTATAGATCGCTCGAGGTATAGCGTCTTAGACGCTAACCGTTAATCTAGCGTTAGTTTAGCCGCGCTAGCCTTTCCGCGATCTTAGCCTTCTAGATATCGAATATTCGATTATCTATATTTACGAGTATATTAACTACTACGTTTCTAATACTAAGAGAAGTTCCTCCTTTAAGAAGAAGTATAAGAAAGTTAAATTATTAGTTACTTACTATAAAGCTTACTACCTATCGTTAGACGACCTCCTAGAGGAACTACTAGAATCCTCGAGGAAGCGTCGAGACCTCTACCTCCTTACTAACTAATACCTACTAGACGGGTACCTATAGGAGTAGGCCGTTAACGCTAGCGCCCTTACTATAGTAGTTAAGGCTCTAAAGGGTACTAATCCCGACCTTATTAATACCGACTATTACCGTTAGTTCTAGGTAGATTTCCTTACCCCTTAGACTATAGGCTACGCTACGCCTAGCCCTATAGATCCCTAGACGCCTACTCGACTAACGGTCTTACCGCTAACGGATCTACGAACCTATCGCGCGTTAGCCTCTCTACCTAGTTCCTTACTAGACGACCTACTAAGGGACTCTATACTACCCGCTAGTACCCGCTATAATATATATATCGAGTCGTTAGAGGACTTTGTCTTAGCCCGCTATAATCCTATAGTTAGTCCGTCCTATTACGACGACGCCTTCCTAGAGAGAGTTACTATAAACCCCTAGTAGGAGGACGAACTATTAACGGGAGACGAACTATTAACCTCTCTATACCTAATAGTAGGCGACTACGAACGCCCTCCCTTATACTATTCCCTAATACTCGAACGCTTTTCGGCGTTTAGATACTCTAGGCTCTCCCTTAGCCCCTTACTAATATTTAGTATAGTAGGTAGATTTCCTAACGACGATCGTAAGGGAGGTACCCCTCTAGACGCTCGCCGCGCCTATAATAGCGATCGCTAGCGAGAATAGAATCGCTAGCGTTATTAGGCGGCTAATAATCCTTAGCGTAACGAGGGCCGCTAACGCCGCGAAGCTACTAAAGAGGTTATACGCGACGATATTAAGGCTAAGAGACGACGCTAGGATAGGTAGGATATTATCGATAGAGTAGCTACCTAGGGGGTCTAATTAAACGACTATACGGCTAACTTCTTAGTTAACGAGCTACGTTATAGTAGTCGCCCTATATCCTCGCTCTCCCTACTACTATTACGTAGCGACTAACGCTCTCGTAATAACCGCCCGCGCTACGACTATTAACGCTACGACTATTAACGCTACGACCGCTACGACGAGCTAGCTAGACTCTCTTCTAGGCGAGAAGAGAGGATACGTAGGGAACGCTACGAGCGCCTATATTATATAAATCTCCCCGATAGTTAATATAAATCCGACTATAAACGCCGCGATTCTAGCTATAATAATAACTAACGCTCTCGCTATAACTAGTCCTACTATTACTAGTATAGCGATTATAGCGTAGACTAACGCCGCTATAAAGCCCGCTATAATAACGGGCGAGTCGAGAAGTTATATAGATCCTATCGTTACTATCGTTATAGGCGTCGCTCCTTATCGCCTTTAGATAGTAGTAGCTCGTCTAATACTAACGACTACTACTCCTAACGCCGCGACCGTCGACTACGTCGCGAGCGTAATCCTTTAAGCGAGCTATCCGAGTTCTTAGAATTAGAGAGCTAGTCCTCGGATAATAGCCGTAAGCGCTATTATAAGCGTCGCTATTACTAGTCTACTAAAGATCCTAAGGCTCGCTTCGACCTATCTTGTATTAGATTCTTCGACCTATATATTAAACCTTAGGACTATAATACTAAAGCCTCTAGTAATACCGTCCTTATAGGAGGAAAGATCTACTATTACTCCGTCTATATATTTCTAGATATAGCTCGCGACTATATAATAGTTATCCCCTCGTAGTAAGTTCGTAATAGCCTATCTTAATACCTACGTAGATTAGTAGTAGTATAGTACTCTACTATAGTCTTAGTAAAGACACGCCGCGATATCCGTAGTAGTAGAGGTATCGAGTAGTAGGAAGAACTACTTTTCCGTAAATATAAGCTATTCGCTACTAAGGCTATAGATCTATTAGACGAAGAGAAGTACGACTACGCTAGCGTCCGCGAGGGTCGACTTATAGCGGACTTTATTATTAATTATATTACCCTCGCTAAGTAGGCTAAGTATAGCGAGAAGGCTTAGTTACTATAAGCCTACTATTAGCTTAACCCTAAATTTGTAGATATAGTTAAGAAACCTAACGATAGAATATCGCTAGACGAGTTTATTTAAGACTACGAAGACTACGCCGAGAATTAGGAACGTATAATCCGCGATATAGATACTAACCGTTATAACTAATAGTAGTAGAACCCTCCGCTAATAGGGGGATTCTATAGTAAGTAGCCTATAGGTAACGTTACTAGACATAACGATCGTTAGCCTAATAGTCGTAACTAGCGATCGAACCCTTCCTAATAGTAGAGTATATCTTATCCTAACTAGCGTTTTAAGTAGTAGTAGTAGACCTCGACTAACGGTACCCTATCGAGTAGCGCTCTACTAAATAGTAGCGATAAGTCTATTTCGACTACGAGCCGACTAAACGGTAACGACGAGGGTCGTTAGCTATAATTTCGTAAAAGGATTAAAGGTAGAGGGTATTATAGCGCTAAGGAGGACGCTACTTATAACGACCTATCCTCGTAGTAGGGTAAGGATTTAGAATAGTTTAGAGATACTTATAATAGTAGCGGCGATAATAGCGACGATAACGACCCTAGTAGCTATTTCGTCTTAGCGTCCCCTTTTAATATCGTAGTAGCTCTTAAACGTCCCTCTACGAGTAAACTATTACCCTCTCCCCTCTAGTACTCTACCTCTAGTACCCTAAAGATTAAGTATAAGGACTATAAGACGACCTTCTCCTCTCGTAACGCTCTATACGCCTATCTCTAGGTAGGATACCCTACTATCGGCTATTCTAACGATAAGCTAATAGGCCTAGTACTAGCTAGTAGTAAACTAGTACTTATTAAGTCGATAGCTCTACCTACTAAGGACTAGGGCTATACCTTCCGTAGCTAGTCCTACGTTACCTTTCCTCTCCGCTTTACGCCTAATAGTAATAACTAAACTATATATCTTAATACGGGGTATAGGATAACTATCGCTAATAAGGCGTAGCTACTAAAATAGGTACCTAAGTTAAAGATTAAGATACTAACTAAGCCTATCTATATCGGTAGTATCGCTAGCTCTTACGATTTATCCGAATATACCGTAGTATCGCTCCTCGTACCTAGCTAGAGGAAAGGGAAGCCCGTCCTTATAAAAATAACGTATAAGATTTATCTAGTAGACTACCTTAAGCCTAAGCTACTTATTAGTATAGACCTTATTAGCGCCGAATCTATAATAATCGACGCTAGTAACGGTAGAGTTACTATTAATAACTATATAGGCGTAACGTTCGACGTTACTATCTATTATAAGAAGGGTAAGCTAGTACTTAGGAAGGTTACTACTATAGAGGATACGGTTATCCCTACGAAGACTATCGCTCTAGTCCCTACGAGGATTCGTAGCGATCTACCTAGGGGTAGGGACTTTAATTTCGATAGCGATCTCTCTACCTAGGTTACCTAGTAGACTAATAGCTCGTAGTCTATCCTACGGGCCTATAACGCTATCGTAGACGATAACTTCTATTATACCTTTATACGTAATAAGTTAGACGACCCCGTTACTATTAAAGTAGGTAGCCCGTTAGGACTACTTATAGACTAGTCGTTTAAGGGAGCCTACCTAGTCGACCTAGAGGATTATAGCCTAGTAGGAGTAGGTATAGCTACTTCGACCGCGACCTCTAAAATACCTAAGTAAGCGGAGTACCGCGAGCTAAATCCTTCTTACGAGTATATCTATATTTCTAGCGTTACGCTCTACGTAGAGACTATAGAAGCCTACGACTAGCTAGCTACTAAGATTAAGCGGATACCCTACCTATTTACGGACTATAGTACTACTATCGATATCCTACTAGAATACTATATACCTATAAAGCTCTACGACGACTAGTAGTCTAAGCTACTAACGCCTAAGCTCTTTAATATAGGCCTAAGAGATTATAGTATTATCGATAATATATATAATAATCTATAGGCCTAGGGTAAACTCGAATAGACTAATAAACTAATACCTTTTAGCTTTCTAGTCTTCGTTATATAGAAGAAGGTACCTAATAGTAAAGATAATCTAATCGATAAGCTACGAGCTATAATAGATATCCGCGGTCTTAATAAGCTCGTCGTGCCCGATAGTTACTAGGTCCCCTTATAGTCCGATATCTTTAGTAGCCTTATAGGGTACTACTATATTAGTACTATAGATTATATCTCCTTCTTCTACTAGTAGCTCGTCGCTAAGGAAGACTAATATAAGTAAACTATTAATATATATCGTAGCTAGGAAACCTTTAACGTAGTAGTAATAGGAAACTATAATACTATATAGTACGTTATACGAGAGATCGATCGAGTACTACGAGCGTACTATAATTTCGTATAGGCTTTTATCGACGATATCGTAGTTTTCTCCCGTACGCTAGCCGACTATCTTACGTACCTAAGGTAAGTGTTTAATATCTTAGACGAATTACGGGTTAGCTTATCGGCTAAGAAGACCTTCCTTAGCTACCTATCTACGACGCTACTAGGTATATATATTAGCGGTCTAGGTATAGCTACCGATAAGGAGAAGATTAAGGCGATTCTAGATATCTAGTTTCCCTATAACCTCGCCGCCCTCGAATACTATCTTAGCCTAACGGGCTAGCTACGAATATATATCGCCTACTACGCCTAGATTATTAACGTCCTAGCTAGAGAGAAGAAGCGTTTACTAAAGGGTAGTCTAGTATCGGGTAACGGTCGCCGTAAGTATGTCCTTAAGACGACGCTAGACGAGTCTAATAAATATCTAGCCCGACTCTATAACGCTTTCCTAAACCTATAGGAGATATTCCGTACGACTAACTTCCTTTACTACTACGTCGTTACTAGATAGCTCTACGCCGATATAGACTTAGCCTATAAGTTCGAGTATAGAGTAGTTGTCTATATAGTAGAAGGTAACCTAGAGCCGCTTATAGACGGTAATAAGGCGATAGTATTTCCCTAAGAAAAGATCTAACCCGTTATATTTCTTAGCTATAGTCTTACGGACGCGGAGAAGCGCTACTAGCCTACTAAACTCGAGTACTTAGGTATTATCTAGGTAGCTAGGAAGATCTACTACCTACTCTACGTATCGACTAAGCTCGCTATCTTCTTTACTAACTACTACGCGGCGGTTAGGCTATCCGAATAGAGCTCCCTAATAACTATAACCTCTATAGACCGTCTTAACCTTAAGTTAGTTCGTACTACTACCTATTTATCCTAGTTCTAGCTACGGGTAATCTACTACCCTAGTCGTATTTACTATATCCTAGACGCCCTAAGCCGGCTACTAGGTAACACGGAGACGCCTAAGAAGATATTAGAGGCCGAGAACCTCGACCTATTTACCTACTATACCGAGATAGACGACCTACCTAATACTTCGCCTACTAAGGACGACTAGTTTAGTAACTAGTCGTTAGCGGACGTAGGTACCTTCTACGCTATACTAGTAGAGATTAATCTAGACTTTCGTCGCCGCCTCTAATAAGTATATAACGACGACCCCTATTAGTATTAAGTATTATAGATAATTAACCGCGCCTAGGCTCGTAATCGCTTAGAGCGAGTATATCTATAAGGTAACGACGTAGTCGTTAATAGTCGCGCCCTAGTACGCTATAACCGTAGCGACGATCTATTCGTTAGTAATAAATTTAATAGCCCGCTTAGTATTAGGTTCTTTAAGAAGGACGGACTAATCTACTACCGTAGTACTTAACGCGGTATAGAGCGACTCTACGTACCCGCTACCTTAGAAAAGGATATCTTCTAGGACGCCTACGATAATCGTTACTACTAAGGTTTCTACTACTACTACGACCGTATCCGAGCGTTATTCTTTATATATAAGTTAGCTCGTTACCTACGCCTATATATCGAATACTACTAACCTTACTAGCTTAACTAGACGCTACGATACCTACTATACGAGGAACTATAGCTAATTTAGTACGAGGCGCTCCCCTATTATATAATAACTCTCGACCTAGCTTCTAGCCTCCCTACTCTTACTAGTAGGGAAGATACTATTATAACTACGACCTATAAGGCTAGTAAAAAGGCCGGAGTTATCTACGGATCGCTTAACGACCTAGCCGAAGTTTAGGGAGGCAAGTAGATTAATATACTTTATAGAAAGGCTATAAGCGTACTAGTTATAATTATCGCGGATTATAATCCGCGCTAGCTATTAGATTTCTTTAAAGGTGTGTTTAATAAGTTAGGCGTTAAGCTACTAACCTCTACTACCTACTACGCCTAGACTAACGGCTAGTCGGAGCGTACTAACTAGACTATAGAGATAGCGCTTCGCTTCTAGATTACTAACTACCCTAGCGAGGACTAGTTAGTATATATCCTATAGCTCGAGGTAGTACTTAATAACTCCCGTAACGAATCTACTAGCTACTCGCCTAACTAGGTAATATAGGGCTAGAATACTAACCTCGACGGCCTCGCGACGCTTCGTAGGTTAGATTCCTCTAACGTAGTAGCCGAGCGAGGCGTTATCTATAGGGAAATTAAAGACGCCTTAGCTTAGGCCTTAGCTAAGATAAAGATATAATACGATAGTAAGTATAAACCGTTACTACTCTATCTAGGCGATAAAGTTATAGTCCGTCTATATCGTAGTTATTTAATCCCTAGCTAGGAATTACGTAAGTTTAGCTACTAACGTAAGGGCCCGTTTAAGGTACTAGAGCGAGTCGGCCTACTAGTATACTAGCTTAAGCTCTCTCTAGTATAGAATATCTACCTAGTACTCTCTATCGCCTACCTAGAAAAGGTTCTAGTAGGACTAGACTTATATAATCGATAGAATAATTACGAGCCTAGTCTAGTCGTCGCTAACGAAGCGACTCGAATATAGGATAATAACGACGACGTAGCGTCGTACGAGATCGAGAAACTCCTTAAGAGGAGGTATAGGATAGTACGTAGGAAACAAGTAGTAGAGTATCTAGTAAAATAGCTTAGATAGGGTAACGCCTATAATATATAGTATAGAGAGGATAATTTAGAGGATATAAAGGAGATAATAGAAGCGTTTAACGCGTAGCACCTACGAGATAACGATACTAACTCTATAGCTATATACTACGTAGTCCGTCGCTTCCGTCGTAATACTTATATTACTCGCCCTTTTTTAGGGGACGGCGATAATACGGCTCCTTAGGAGTCGTAAAACCTACCTCGCTATCGTATAACTATTTTTCGCTAGTACGTTACTATAGTAACTATAGGACGACGCCCGCCTATAATATAGCCTCTATCTCGACGTATAGACCTTTTATCGTAGCGTAACTATATAGTACTAATCTACCTAGTATACTAGGAGGCAATCTCGATACCCTCGTAGCGTTATACTATACTAAGGGTTAGCGACGCGTAGTAGCGATCTTCGCTATTCGACTCCCTAATCCCCTACTACTTAATAAGCTCGACGGACGCTTCGTTTAGCTTAAGGACTACGCCCTAGCTATTATCTTAGCTATTAACGAGAACTACGAGACTACTCCTAGTAGGGCGGTTAATATCTTTCGAAACCTAGTCGCCTAAGAGGACTACTTACTCCTCGAGCGATTTACTATATAGCTCTTTAGTACTACTAAGCTTATATAAGGCCGCGAGCTCTTCCGCCGTTTAGTCCTAGACGCGGAATTAATCGAGACTAATAGCGAGTAGCGATATATCTAGTAATTACTAGATAACTCGACGTTTAAGTACTAGCTCGCTTAGTTATACGACTCGTCCCTAGTTACCCTATTCCTCGAAGGCGAGAAAGTATAGTAGGCGAGAGTCGACTATACTACCCTAATAGCGCCCCTTAGAGCTCCGGCTTAACCTCCGCTATCCCGTTAACTACCGCTAGACAAGCTAAGTACTAGAGAGAGTCGATTTCCGAGCTTATCGTCTATAGAGGTCTAGTAGTAGCGAGTAGTAGCCGCTAATAGGTTACGTAAGCGCTTAGGAGGTACGCTTAGCCTCCGTATCTCTAAGAGCCTAGAGACTAAGGAGTAGAGACGCCTAGATATATAGTACGATAGTTCTAAGAGCCTAGAGACTAAGGAACTAAGACGCTAGGATATATAGCTTAACGCTAAAATCGTAGAGATCGCCGCGTAGCTTAGTAACGATAAAGATAGCGAGCCTAAGCCTAATAGCGAAGACTCCGCTAGCCTAATCGTCCCTCTAAAGTTACGACCTATCGTTAAGCGCGAACTACGACGTAAGATCGATAATAAGATTACTCGGTAGTTCGTAAAGCGCTAGGCGTCGCTAGTTTAGATAGTACCTATCGTTATACTACTACTAGCTACTATACTAGTATTACTACTAGAATTTAACTATATATTATTAGACGACCCGCTACCTATTAATATTCGAACTATTAGAGACTCTATAGAGAGCGCTACCTATCGGTCTTAGGTATAGAAAGATAAGAGCTCTTCGTACTAGCGAGTAAGTCCTAAAATCCCCTAGAGAGTCTCTCTACCTAGCTCTCGCCTCGCTAATCTAAACGAGTTAGCTAGTATTTAACGTATATTACTCTATAAGTAGCTCTTACGACGACGTAGCCTATAGTAGGCCCGTCCGCCTCTACCTAAGCTAGAGATCGCTTTCGACGACCCGCTACCTATCCTAAAGGCTATCCGTCTTCTAACCCCTCTACTATAAGTTCCTACCCTTAATCCTAGAGACGCTCGATACGATATAACTAGTAGTAGTACTCGCTTCCCTAGCTCTAATCTAAGCTAGCTCCCTAATAAGGTATTAGAGGACTTTATAGCCTATTAGCGTAAGCTCCGTATATAACCTAACCTTAAGAGGAAGGGCCTACTAGTATAGGGCGAATTAATCGAAGAGGCTATATACTACTAGATACGCGAGCAATTACTACTTAACGAATAAGCTAAGGCCTACTATCTAAACCCTAAGCTCTATATCTACGACGATAAGTAGAAGATCGCTCGCGTAGAGTAGTATCGAATTAAAGCCCTTACCCTAAGCTACCTATTACTTAAAGTCTCCCCGCTACCTTCGCTAGTCCCTTATAACTAGAGCGCTATTTACTTATACTTACGGCGCGATCCTCGCTAGTAATACTATCTATAGCTAGACCTAGTCGAGGTACTCGTAGGTATTCCTCGTAAATATAACCTCGCTATCGTAGGCTACGTTATCGTATAGCTACCATAGTACGCCTACCTTTCTATTTTCTAGCGTTTAGACGACGGTAACCTAAAACTTAGCGATACCGACCTCGATACGTCTATTATTCGCTATTACGAAGAGTTTACGCTTACGATAGACGGCTCTTAACTACGCCCTATTAGCGATCTCGTACGCGACGAGCTACTTATTATAGCGGTACTAAATTCGATCTACCGCTAGTACTTCTACGACTAGAAGAAGAGCTAGATCCCGCGACGCTACTAGGACTATATAATTAGACTAGCTGTCCGCTATTTACTCCTATAGCGAGTATACTCGACCTTCCCTAACTCCGTTAACTTCTCGCTACTTATAATAGCTATACCTTAACCTCTACCTATCGCTCTACTAGCCGCTCCCTTACGAGTTACCTAGCGACCCGCCGCGAAGCCTAGACGCTTTCGGGGACGCCCCTCTACTACTAAATACCTACCTACTATAGCTACCGCTCCCTATATAGTAGGTAGCGCGTTCCTCTAGCCTATAACTACTACTAACGAGACGTTCTTTAGTAACCTACTAGATTCTAGCGACGCTACGATAGGGAAGAAAGACGAGGATAAGGATATAGATAAGGTAGGATAGAAGAAGCTAGTACTATAGGTCGAGGGAGAATACTAGTATAATACGTAGGTAAAGGGTAGTAAGAACGAGCCCGCCGCTAATAATAAGCGCTAGTAAATTACCCTAAAGGACGCCCCTAAGCGCTAGAACCTATTTAACGGCGTATACGCCCGTACGATCCCTAGCCGCTTTCCTCTAGATAACGTCGCGCTTAAGGACTACGATATTAGTCGCCTCGAGAACCTTATCTAGACTAGACGTATTAATAAGACCGCCCTAAAGCCTAAGTAGAACTCGATATTCGACGGCTCTATAAACGTACTTACGTACTACTACTAGTAAGGTTAGCTAGCCCTTATCTAGTAGTACGAGGAGAAGAAGTTTTAGTTTCGTACTATCTTTAACGTCTATATCCTCTATAGCTATAATTACTTAGCTAACGCGCTCTCTACTGCTATCCTCTAGGAAAAGGAGCCTCGAGGCGTAGGCTACCTATAGTAGCGCCTAAATACCCCTAGCGGCGCGTTATTATATAAGTAGGCTAAAGCTAACGGTGTCCCTCGCCTATTAGTAGATATAGATATAGAGGTTAACTTCGAGCTTTTTACCTTCGACTTAACTAATACTAATATATTCTCTATCGACTATATATCTATAGTACTTCTAAACTATATCTACTATAGCGAGTACGTCCTAAAGGGAATTAAAGTAACCGCTACGTAGAACTATAGTAGCTAGTAGAAGGCTATTAAGAAGAACGACTTAATACTCGATATAATCGTTAAGCCTACTAAGGGTAAAGTTATTAAGGACGTCGAGAGTAACTATAACCCCGATAAGACCCTTAACTCGATAGCGGGCTACTACCTTAACCTACCTAGCGATTAGGAACTACTAGTAAAGGCGCTAGTTTAGGTAGCTAAAGAGAGCGAGGATAATAGTAACGATAAGGTCCTACCTAAGCTAAAGCTAAATACTACCCGTCGTATACGCTCTTAAGCTAGTATTAAGGAGGAGGACGCTCCGCTAGCTAAGAAGCCTATAAAGAAGGCCGCTCCGCCTATTAAGGAGGAGGAAGACGCCTCGCTAGCTAAGAAGACTATAAAGAAGGCCGCTATAAAGAAGGCCGCTATATACCTATCTAGTATATATACTACTAACGAGGAGGAAATCTCGGGCGAAGACGACGAGGAGGATATTACGTAACCTATAGACCTCGACGATAATAGAAGTAGCGCGCTCCCTACGACTAGCGCCTTAGCCTAGGTATTAGTAGTAACTAGTTAGACCTTAACTACTACGAGATACCTAGCGTACACCTCTATTATATAGTAAGCTTCGCGCGCTATACGCCGTCTTTAGTACTTAGATAGGGAGCGTAAAGAGACTCGTATAGAAATCGAGAGCCTCTACGCCTAGGCTATTATAGTCCGCTAGTATACGTAAGACGCCCTTATTAGCGTATATTATACTAGCCGCGCCTATAGTATAACTAATAACTCTACTATCCCTACTATACTATCTAACGGCGCCCTCGCTAGTATATTGCTACTCTCTCTAATAAAGGCGATAGTCGATCTAGTTATTAAGATAAAGGGCGACGCTATAGGTAAGACTACTAAGCTCCTTAAGACTACCTACGCTACTATACCCGTTAGCGAGAGCGTCGACTCGACTATATACGCCTTCGCCGAGCCCTTCTAGAGCGCTACTAACTATAAGAATATACTAGCTAGCCTAATATAACCGCTATAAACTCTAGGCTACGACTAGCTTAACTTTACGCCCCGTCGTAATACCTCGCGTACTACTACTACTAGCCTCGACGCCTACTATATAGGTACTCCCTCTAGTACTAGAAGCTCTACGAGTAAGAAGCGGAAGTCCGCCTAGATTACGGGCGACGACGAATTCCTTAACTAAGGCTGTAACCTAACCGACGTATACTCTATTACTATATCGAAACACCCCTCTATAGATACTATTACCCCGTTAGCGCCTACTATACGCTACGGCTTCCTTCTTATTCGTCGCGATAGCCCTACTACGCGAAACTCCTCTACGAGTTTATAAACTAGAAGGTTAAGAGTATCTTAATAACGTTATAAGGACGTAATAGTCTTTCTTTCTAGGGGGTAGGTTATTACAGGATCGACTCGTCTATACGTTATATATAGTAGCTTCTAGCTAGATAGCTTAATAATTAATTATCTTATTACCCTTATATTTAACGCCCCCTTCGTAGACGGCCTATCGAGTAACGGTATATAATAGGCTACTAATAAGTAATCTAACGTTATAGCTTTTAAACCTCTAGATCGCTACTCTTTAGCTTCTCCTATAGCTACCCTTCTTAATCTACTTCTACTACGTCTTTATAGATAATCTATTTAGTAGTATAATCCTATTTATAATATTAAAGTACTTAGGTATTATAGCTACTAGTATAGTACGTTCTAGCTCGTAGGCGTAACTATAGAAGAGTATTAAGTTTAAGAAGGTAGGCGTATTAATAAAGAACGGTAATAGGAAGAAATCGACCTTTAGAGCGATTACCTATAAGTCTACGCGCTTTCTATTTAATACCCTACTAACTAAGGCGATATATAGTATTACTACTATAGTCTAGTAGGATAGAAATCTCGTCTAGTTCGTTACTAATAGTATATCGATCTACGAGCGACTCGAGCGCGTTTATAGGTACCTATAAGCTATTAACGACTTCGTTATAAAATACGTCCGCCTTTACTAGAACTTAGAGTAAGAGAAGTAGAAGATACTAGCCGTTATAGCGCTCTATAATAATTATATAGGTAGTATTAATATCTATAATTAACTACGTTATTATTATAGTTCTTAATATAAGGTATATAAACTATAGTATCTACTCTTCTACTTCTACCTTAATACGGCCGTTATTAACGCCTTTATTATCGCTAGAGACGTAAATAAGAAGCGGTTTAGCTACTAACGAGAGTTCCGTCTTTAACTTAGTTAGTAGCTCGTAAGAGAAGGATAGTCTAATATTAATTAGCGTAAGGAAAAGGAGGTAGTAGAGCGAGCCTATTACTCGCTATTAATACTACTACTAAGGGTATTAAATAAATAGTTTATAAGTAGCTTATACCCCTATAACGCTAGTAGCTTAAGATCGAAGAAGAATTAGATATAGCGAGGTAGTAAGTTACTAGAGGCTCTTAACGTCCGCCGCCTTAGGCTAGCCGCTTATATAATAACTTCTAACCTTAGGCTTATAAAGTACCTACTTTATCGATATACTTAGATAGCGTAGTAGTAGAAGTAGTAGCTACTAGGCCGCTAGTATATAATAGAGTCTCGATTATAAAGGAGCTACCTTAACTATAGGCTATACCCTATCTATAAGGTATATAAGCTAGTATAGTACTTATAGGTCGATTTAAGAGCCTATATCGATTAATAACGACTCTCTATATTACGCCGCTAGCGATAGCGATAGTTATTAACTCTATCTTACTCGTAATAGAGCTTATCCGCCTTATTATCTTTAATATTAAGCCTATAGCCTTCTTATAACGACGAGCTAGAGCGACGTAATAGCGCTTAAGAGCCTAATAGCGAGTATCTATTACTTCTACTATTACCGAATATCGCTACTTAACCTACTTAATATCGACTTCTAAGCCTATAGTAGTATCTAGCTACTTAATAATACCTTCCTTCGAGTCTACTACTACTACCTTACGCTTAAGTAGTCTACCTCTACTCTTAACTCTAATATAAGCTCCTTAATAGCTATAAGGTAACTCTAGATATTCTAAGGGGCCTAATTAATATTAAGACTTATTATAACCTCTAGGCGCTTTAGGGGTAGTATAGGCGATAGCGGCGGTAATAGTAAAGGCGCCTTATACTATATTATAGTTAAAATAGTCTACTTAGTCCTTATATATTATAAACCTCGTAGTTTAGCTCTATTAAGTCTATTACTATATCGATAACTAACGTCTTTAAAGGATCAAACTCTACGAGTTAACGCTCTTAACCCTAATCGACACCACCCCTGCTATAGAGCGATATCGCCACCCAATTGGTACCCAGCGGCGGGTCCACATTGCGTGCAATCTACACCAAATTTGGCCCAGCGGCTGGGTCAAGGGTGGGCCACCCGCGAACCTATCTCACCGAGGACGTCCTCAAAGGGATGGCGGAAGATGCAGTGGCGCGGATGGACACCGGCGAGCTAGCGGGACCTCTCATGTGCATGGGTGCATCATCTTCAGAGACCCTGAGGCGTTCCGGATATTCTTCGTACGGCAATGCGAGGAGCGGCGAGCGCAGATGAGGTGGAGGCAGCGAATCAAGGCAGGCGGAGCGGATAATTTCGAGCCTCGTTGATCCTCGTTTTGTTGGGCCCCTGCGCGCGCAGACGCAGAGGGACAAGCGAGGCCGCAAGGACTGCAAGTCAAGCAGTGTGCCTTGTTGCACGGCAGGTGAGCTTGGATGGATGAGGGTGCAGTGCGCATGGCCGTCTCCGTCCCCACAGGCGCACCGCATCGAGGGCGTGGGATGGCAGAGCGGGAGGCGGCTGGCGCTGCATGGGCGCTGGGTGTATTGATTGATGCTCTGCTGCTGGATTGATTGACGCTGCCCCCATTGTTGTTGTCACGAGCGCAGCGCATCGGGAGCGTCTGCAGCGCTGGCCCACCAGCAGCGCTCGACCGAAGACACCGACGCCAAGGGCCGTCAATAGCGTTTGCGTGGTGCAGTGCTAGCTGCGGGCCCCATCGCTGCCAGACCCGTGCTGGCTGGCGGCCGCGGTGGCGCTCACACCCAGAGCCAAAGCAACAGCCGAAGCGGATTACCTCTGCCCAGCGCCCACGGGCTCGCGGGACCACGCTTTGTTACATACTGGCCACCACCGCCGCATCGTCACCGCCCTCGACACTGCCCTCCGCCGCATGCTCGCACGTGCGGTATACCACCACCGACCACTCCGCCGCGCCGACTCCCAGCGCGGCCCCGGCGCAGCAGCATCTGAATGTCTCACGCCCAGCCGGCGCTGCCGTTGGCTAGCGACCTACATGGGGAGGTAGAGGCAGAGCGTGGGGTGCGCCCGCCTTCCCATTCAGACGCCCTCTCGGACGACTCCAGTCCCATGGCCATTGGCCTAGACGCCGCCGACAAACCATCTTCTGCTGCGCACACGCACACGCTCACCTATTCCTCGCCGCGCCAGGTGCGAGTGCCAGACGTGCGCTCCAGCGATTCCGCCTCCGGCACCAGCAGTGCCATCGCCTCCCTCACCTCGCAGTCCACCCTCGACACCCTCTCCACCAGGCTGGATTTGTCACCCACCGAGAAAGAGGCCCGCAAGGGCTTGCTGCGCGACACCTTCTTCGAGCAGTGGAAGGACGATGCGAGCGGCATCGACACCGACACCCCCGAGGAAATGCAGAAGAACGATCCACTGGGCACGCAGATATGGAAGTTGTACCATAAGACCAAGGGCCAACTGCCCAACTCCGAGCGCCTCGAGAATCTCACTTGGCGTATGATGTCCATGAACCTGCGTCGCAAGGAACTCGAAAGACAAAAGTACGCTGTCTCTATAATATTACATTTCCGTGCATGCCCTATGGCCTGCTAGCCGATCGGTGCACTAACAATCTGCGTGGAATAGACTCACTCCGCGCCCGCCGGCCCAAAACGGTCCCAGTGGCATCGCTCAACTTCGCAAGTCGTCCGAACAAGCGACCAAGTCGTCCGACAGACACGCCGATGATCATATGAACTTGGATGACTTCCTCGTCCCGTCGTCCATAGGTTCTCCCGCTGGTGTTTCACCCGCACCCTCGACCACCGCCGCCGAACTCGACCTCTCCTCGGCCGCGACCTCCGTATCGGCCATCCCTATCAAGACGCAACAAAGAATACAGGCAGAAGAGCTATCGTTGGCGCGGGCGTCGGCACCCTCTGTGCCACCGATCGAACACAAGGGCAACGACGAGTTCGCGTATGTGCAGAGGCACGTGCGCAAGACAAGCATCGACGAGCGACGGGTAGGTTTGAGGAGAGTCTTTGTCTCGAGTCCGACTGACTTCGTGCAGCCTCCAAAGCGACGAGCCGAAGCTTCACCGCAGGTTCATCCGACCACGAACGGCGCGATGGCCGCGAGAGATCCCGTAGAAGAGGCCGGCCTGCACAACTACTCGCTCGACGTGCCCATCTCCCAGCCTCAGGCGCAACACCCTCACGTGCCCTTCAACCTCGATACGTTCAACCTTGAAAATGACCCCATAATCAACTCTGCCGGCCCCTTGCAGCAGTCGTTTGGCTTCTCGCCAATCGGCTCGCCCATGATGAGCACCAGCTTCAACCAGATGTACAATAGCATGCCGCCTCCCCAAAGCGCCTCGAGCCTGCAATCACCGCCCGGCTCGGCATACCACTCGACTGTATCAACGCCCCAGCCGATACCCGAAGGCGAGCAGATGTTCTTCGGCTCCCAGCTGCACCCGCACCAGTCGATGCCGTCCTACCAGCCGCACGCACATCAACTTCCTCAGAACATTGCCCAGCAGCAACAGTTTATTTTCAACCCAAGCAGCGATTCGATGTTTAGTGCGATATCTGCGAGTGCACCATCGCAACATGGGTTCAACCAGCCCACCTTTCAAATGCCTGGACATTTGGACCCATCGCACGTGATGGCGAATGACTTCCAACCGTCGAGCCTGCCCATGCGAAATGAAGCGATGTTCACTTTTGGAGGAGATTCCGATAACGAGGACGAAGAGCGTATGTCGTTCACCGACTCTAACATGATGATGCAGCAGGGTTATTCTCCCATGGACGATGCGTCTTTTGATGCACAAGGAAACTACCAATTCGACAACACTCTGTCGAATCAATACAATCCGAACAGCGAGCGATTTGGAGGCCAAAGGAAAGGCGTGCAGATTGGTCACGCAGAGATGATTCCTTCGCCGGGATGGGATCACGGTGGGCTGGGCAGAGGACATGGATCAGCCGCTTCTGTGAGTGACATTCGGAATCGAGGCGGTGACCCACGCACACGCAAGATCCCACGAACAACCTCCACGCCAAACACAGTCGGCATGGCTACAGGGATGTTCTCGATTCGAACCCAGTCCTCGCCTGCTTCTCCCCCAGAATCTGGTTTCACATCAGCCGCACCATCTCGCCCCGGCAGTCCACGACCTGGGGAGAACAACAGCGGTGTACCAACTACTTGCACCAACTGCTTTACTCAGACCACCCCTCTTTGGCGACGCAATCCTGAGGGGCATCCTTTGTGCAACGCTTGTGGCTTGTTTTTGAAGCTACACGGCGTTGTCAGACCGCTCAGTTTGAAGACTGATGTGATCAAGAAGCGAAATCGAGGGAGCGGGAACACAGTACCAGTTGGAACGTCGCGTTCGAAGAAAGCGGCCAGTCGCAAGAACTCGGTCGCTCAGGCCAACACGGGTAACTCTGGATCGAGCAAGCAGGCTGCGGCTGAGTCGGAATCGCCCAAGTCTGGATCTGGGTCGACGGGAAATACACCTACGAGCTCTGGACCTGCTGACAAGCCTGTCAAAACCGTTGTTCCAATTGCACCGGGCCCTCCCAAGCCGACTCCACAGCCACCTGTCTCTGCACCGACTCGCACGGTCGCACCCAGGCGAGCTGCTAGAAGACAAAGTCGAGCAAGCAACGCCCTCAGCCAGGCGGATACTGAGATGGGAGATGCTGAATCTGTTCAGTCCAACAAAGGCCAAAGGGAAGCAATGCCGCAGCAACACCAGCTACCTCCATCTATGAAGGGCAATGCACCACCGATGCACGCTCAAATGGTTCCCCAGGGTGGGACACAACAAATGGGACCTGGACCTCAAGGACCACCAGGATCAATCCCCCCATCGATGATGACTGGACCGCAAGAGTGGGAATGGCTCACTATGAGTCTCTAATCGCGGTCACAGGACGACTATCTTACACGCAACTCCATCGCATGACCCACTCATGCGATGTCTACAGAGGCCTCCAGAGCGCTAATTGCTTTGCGCACGATAGACTGGATGAGCACAGCATGGGCGCTCCCGCAGCGCTTTCAGGCGCTGTACGTTTGATGGACGCCACCTTTTTGATGTTTTTGAAATGAGAGATACCCGAGCCTTTTGATTTGGTTTGATTACTACGTTGAAATGCTCGATACCCTGATACACATGGGTTCCCGATGACCTTTCACATTGGGAATCTTCTGCGATAGAGGGCGGTTCTGGATATTGGAAATTCTTCCACCTTTGATCTGGACGCTGTGTGTTCTTTCTCCTCCCCTTGTACATATGGCTTCCGTTGGACCCGGCAACGCTGGTGCTGGATTGGCCACGGATGTCTCTTGAGATTGGAGCTTTAATGGGATCCAACTTTTGGCGATGCACACGAGGCAGGGACCCTTTGGATGAATTTGGCGGGCGCTTGAACATAGATGGAACTTTGCTGTTGATGAGGTGGTTCATGTTGATGCTGTGAGCGTTTGTTGCTGTCGTTTTTGCTTGCTTGCTGCTTTTTCTGATGACGAGACATGAAACGGTCTGAGACTGAAGACTGGAATAGGATAGGATACCTAGTTGGGAGAGATACAAGTGCTTCAAACCCTCCATTTGATCCTCTTCTTTCTGCTTTACCTCGACAAGGCTGCGATCACACGAACACCGGCCGAGGCCCCCTTCCATGCCACGCGACATCGAGCCATGTTGGCCAAACTCACCCGGCTCTTCACGGCTTTAAGCACGAGAGTTGGAGAGCAATTCCAAAAACTGCCTTTGCGCCCAGTGACATTCCTGCGACCGTTGCATGATGAGATCCCGTGCCTTTTCATTTTGTGCAGCGGTCAGCGATAGCTTACCTGGTGTGAGTGGTTGGTGGTACGACTGAGTTTCGGGAAGGATCGAGCTCGAGAAGTGTGAGTTTTGTTGTGCAGTGGATGGAAGGTGAAGTGTTCCGGGTTCAGGCTTATTGTTGTGCCGACGTATGCTGGGGTTGAATGGGCATGAGCATAGGTAGGGTTGAGACGGAGGAGTGTCCGCCGGGTGTGAATGAGATAGAGTCTTGGATAAATGTGTTGTCGCTGTTGGTGGGCTGAGTAGTGCTCTATTTTATCATGTGATTGCCACGACCGTGCGCTGTGCAGCCATGGCGAAATTCATGTGGAGATCGTGCAGGTTTGAAGTTTGCCAGTATGCGATGTCGCGTTCTAGAGCGTCGTCTGTCATGTGGAGGTTGGTTTTGGGGCTTCGGCATATGATGCCGAGTTTATGAAGTTGGCAGAGAGGTGGAAGTGGGAAAGAGTTCGATGGCTGGGTTGGATGTGTGTAGCTGCTTTTCGGCATTGCTGTTTTGAGGCGGGCTCGGCAAAAGTTGTCAGACGATGGACACGGTGGCTTTGAGTATGATGTCTTTCGATTCATTCTGGAGTATCATACATTCGTGGACGATCAAAGCTTTGAGCTAGGCGTCCTGTGGCTCGTCAGTCTTGAGACTTTACGATTACCTAGGAGAAGTCAGACAGAAGGAAAGATAATTCAAGAGTAGGAGCGACTCACAATGTCTCGTGGAACCAGTTCAACAAGACCTCATACGCCTTCTTATAATCGGCCTCAACGCTTGGGTCCTTCAAATCACCTCTTGCGGCCATGAAGCCATGGACCTGGTTCGGCCACCACTTGACGAGGTTCTTGACCTTGATGTTCTGCTCCCACTTCTCGACGTCCTCCTTTGGCTCATCCTTGGATGGAAGCATGGCGATTGGGATCGTGATGCCGGATGCGTCGTTGGCGTCGACCATGGCGGGATGGCAGGCTGCGGCGGACTTGAACAGGGTGCCTTGTTGCGAGGAGAGGTTCACGATCTTGCCGCCCCAGCAGTAGCCTAGGATGCCCCATTGCTGGATCGAGGAGCGCTGAGACTTGATCTCTTCGAGGACCTTTGGGATTCGCTCGAGAGTCTTTGGTGGTGCCGCGGCGGTCTACAGTCCACAACTATCAGTTTGCTATCTCTCTTGCTTTGCTGCGGGGCTAACTTACGTTGAAGAACTCGCCGAGCTTCTTGCCCTTCTCATCGGTGTCTGGTGGGTACCAAGAGATATCCGCTGGCTTGCCATCAAAGAAGTCTTGACTCATGTCAGCCTTTGATCGTGTTTCAGAAGCAAGATACACTCGTACCTGGCATGAACACCTGATATTGACGTTCCTTGTCGCCCGTTGCGAGGATGTCCGCTCCTTGAAGCGTCTGAGGGAAAAAGCCGAAGATATCGTAGACCACAAGAATCGCAGTCTTCGCATCTTTGGGGCCAGTCGCGTAGGTCTTCATGCCCTGAATGGTCGTCCATTCGCCCTTCTCCTTGTAGCCATCGGCCACGACAGGAGGGACAGTGCAGCAGGCGTGTGATTGGGACATGGTGGCGAGCGTTCTCACTCGTACAATCGGTTTGATGAAGTGTTGTTTCGCCGGTCGTGAAAGTCGGATGGAAGCAGAGGTAGGAAGGCGAGCTCGACAAAAGGAATTGGCAGCAGCTACGACCGATGACGAACGAAACATCTGCTTGCGTTTGCAGTCAAGGCTAGAACTTATAATCCATCACAGAAATCGTGAGAGCTCCCCATCATCATTGCCAGAGTGGGGCTCTCTGAGCTGTCTCCGTGGAGGTGACGTCTTTACCCCTCGGCCATTGACAAACACTTGCCGCAGCCCCGGCAACGACGGAATTGACAGGGGTCCACGCTAATGTTAAATCAAATCACCCGCCGATCGATTAGATTTAGCTCGTTGACCTTGATGGCCAAATTACAAGCATATCAACGACTTCACCTCCATCGTCCCCCATACGCTCTCCCCTCTGATTTAACATTCTCGAGATGCCTTTGCAGTGCAGCATGGCATAGAAAGCCATGGAGAAAGAGAGATACAGTCACAAGATCCGCTCAGCCCACCAGCTACAGCATTGGAATGCCAAACACGCCGCCCACAGCCGCTATGATGAGATACAAACCCGCTTTTCTGGTGTCCCTGCAGAACTCGCATCTCCGTCGATCGTAGTCCGTCTGAGCATCTGGATGCCGTTTCAGCTCATGATCTTGGCGAGATTGATGGAGACACGGGTGCATGATCTGCTTTTCGATGTCCCCGCAGCGAAACTCGATCTCGGTGTAGAAGCACATCGTGGCAATGCTGGCAGGCTATAGGGGGAATGTAGGGGCTTTGAAGCTGTCGAAATTGTCATGCAAAGTAGAGTGGCAAGGTGAAAGTGACATCTTTTGATGTAACTCTCCCTAATCTTGTTGAATGTCTGCGGTGCTGCATACTATACTGCTGGCTTGGATGGGCGAGACAAAATGGGGAATGAGGAAGAACCACACTTAATTAACATTCACTGACAACTTTTCTCGAGATAGGTGTTAGGGAGCTAGTAAGCGAGCAAGTGAAGGGACTTTGATCCGTAAGTAAGCTGGTAAGTGAAGGCATATTAAGCAACAAGTGAGCTAACAAGTAAAGGCACTTTAAGCAAGAAGTGAGCTAGTAAGTGAAGGGAACCTAAGCAGAAAGTAAGGGAGCAAGTGAAGTTAAGTCAAGCTGTAAGTGAGGGAAGAGATGTCTTGAAGTCAAGGGAAAGCATTGTTCGAATCCCCGCCAGAGCATAGACTTCTATAGTATCGACTTATGGGATGGGACCTCGAGACGCCAGCCACGAGAAGGGAATACAAAGTATGAGCCAGATCAGGGATTCACCACCGCCTTCTGGCCTCGTATATTCCATGCCCTATTCTCACCAAGGAGGATACGGCCCGTGGCGTATTCCCTCTCCCTTCATGGTCTGGACAATCGCCCTGCATAAGGTACACGCGGCCTCTGTCCCTCGAACGCGTCCTCCAACAGCGATTGGGCCCGAAAGACCAGATTCGAAACCTCTCGCACCGCTCGTAGGGTCGGTATCGAACACATCCACATCCATCCCAGTGCGTTGTTCGACACCAGCACATTTTGAGGGGATCTTTGATGGCTTACTCGACGCGAAACCGCAGGAGATAGAGGGTGATATATGACATTCGATGTTTGCAACATCCAGATGTTACGATCTGCATCGCAGCTGCATGTCGGGATCTAGATTGTATCGATCGTTTCACAAGCTGAGCTTTCCCAACAAGGAAGGAAGCGAGTGAATGAACCCCGACCCCTGCAACTTTGTCCCGACCTGCAGATCCGAGCCGTCGGTTTTGCATTAGCGTCTCCATACAGTACGACTCAGACTCTTCACCAGCTCAGCTACAGATTTCTTCAATCAGTCAAAATCCCATCGATTCTGTACACTCACCATGGCACCAAAGAAGCTCTTCGTTATCATAGGCATAACAGGAAATCAAGGCGGCTCCGTAGCCCGTACATTCCTCAACGATCCAGATCTCAGATCCGAATACCATCTACGCGGAATCTCACGAGATCCATCCTCAGAAGCATCGCAGCATCTAATCGATCAAGGCGTGGAGATCGTCCAAGCGAACCTCCACGATCCAGCATCTCTGGCCAAAGCCTTCGAAGGAGCGAATGTAATTTTCTCGGTGACGGATTTCTGGGCGTTGTATTTTGATCCGGAGAATCAGGCGAAAGCGAAGGAAGAAGGCAAGACGATTGGGCAGGTTGCGTATGAATTGGAGTTCGAACAAGGGCGGAACATCGCCGATGCAGCAGCTAAGGTACCAAGTTTGGAGCGAATCGTCGTTTCGATGCTATCGAGTCCGAGGAAGTGGTCGAAGGGGAAGTACCAGAAATTGTGGCATTATGAGAGTAAAGCCGATATGATCGACTACATCAACACGGAGTATCCGGACCTCGCAGCGAAAATGAGCGGCCTGAATATGGGCGTGTTCTTCTTCTCGTGGAAGATCGTCAATCTCATCGGCCCGAGGAAGAACGCAGATGGCGTCTCTATCTTGACGTTGCCGTGCAAGGGAGAGAAGCCGTCTCCTTTGGTCGATCCGAGGCAGGATACGGGGCCTTTCGTGAGGGCTTTGTTGAAGCTGGAGCCGGGAGTGCAACTTTATGGTGAGACGTCGTTGATTAGTTGGAGGGATTGGTTGGAGCTTTGGGGAAAGACGCTCGGAAGGTCTGTGAGGTATGAGCAGGTTAGTATTGAGTATTATGAGACGGAGCTGCAGAGGCAAGGTTATCCTGAGGGATTTGGGACGGAGATCGCTGAGGTGAGTTGGAAGAGAGGTCCGCAGGTTATGAATATGCTGACGCTTGGTTTCGCTAGATGTTCGAATTCGTACGTTCAGGACCCGAAGATACGATGGCTGGGTTTGCTGACTCCCCAACAGATGGACACGTACGGTTACGATGGAGGAGATCCAGCCTGCAAGCGCAAGGAAGAGGTAAGCCAGCCCTGTCCGTTGAAGTCCTGACCGAAGTTGACGGTATTCGAAGCTCGGAATATCAATCTCTGGCCTTAGTGACGTCGCAGAGTACATCAGGAATGAGGATTGGTCGCCCCTGGGCTAGTCTGATGCACGGACCAGCAAGTGAATGAAATGTCTGGTGGATGACTTTGTTGTTCTTCCGCTCCTAGCTGATTATTCAACGTTCTGAACTCGATGGTAGCTGACACAGGGCTCGAAAGCTGGCATTCTCCTGTAGCAGGCGTGCTGGGTGTCCAAAGCCAGCTACACGTGCTTGATCTAGGAAAACGACCACATCAGATGATAGGATTGTATCCACCTGCAAGAAGCATACGTCAGCCAACGATCAAGTAAAAAGCCCTTGGCAGCTTACCCTGTGCGCAATCGCAACGACTGTACACTCCCTGAATTCACTCCCGACCAGGTCAGCCATCAGGCGATGCGTCGCGGCGTCCAGATTACTCGTAGCCTCGTCCATCACAACAACTTTCCCACCCTGACCCTTTCGGCACAAAGCTCTTGCAAGGCAGAAGAGCTGCTGCTGCCCTTGACTCAAACTCGATCGATCAAGGACCGCATATAGACCTCACACATTTCGAATGACCTCTAATAGTGTAACCTTCTCCAACACCTTCCGAAGATCCTCATCCGAGGCCTTCCCCTCAGGATCGAGATTATACCGCACACTCGCCGGCATAATTAACGCTTGCTGCGGCACACCGATCAAGCGTCTCTGGAGTACTTCTGGCGACAGCGTCGAAATGTCCATGCCGTCGATGACGATGCTGCCAGAACTCAGGGGCAAGATTTTGAATAAAGCCAGCATGAGGCTTGTCTTGCCACTGGCGCCCGTTCGACCACAGATGCTGACTTTTTGGCCGGGTTGGATTTGGAGGCTAATATCTTCGAGACAGGATTTGTCATGGATATCTCTAGTCTCGTACTTGGCGTAGACTCTGTTCAGGGTGATGGAGCCTTGGGATGGCCAGTTTGGGTCCAAAGTGCCAGTTTCGGCTGGATGGCACTCGTGATCCTGTGAGGCGAACGATCGAATCCTAGAAACGCTACCAACCGACGTCTCCATTGTTGTCCATTCAGTGACCAGTCTGGAGAGTGACTGACTAAAGCTGAGGACGTTCGTCAAAGCAAGACTAAGTCGACCAGCCGAGGTCGTCTCACGCATTGACAAGGCCAGTGCAATGACCACGACAGCCAAACCCATAGTTGTCAGGTCCAGCAAAAGCCGCAGCCAGCGCTGAATACAGTACAGTAGGTAAACAGGCGCCTGAGATTCATCGAGCAGTCTTCAATTCGTCTTCTCAGAGTGCTCTGACCAACCAAAAGAGCGCATTGTCACGACGGAAAGTGGGAGTAGAGTGGACTGCGACGTTCGAGGTCCAGGCACCGAAGTTGGCGGGGGGTCTTGAGGTAGACTTTTTGGACGACGTAGATTGCGACGAAGACGAAAGGGAGGGTCAGGCCCATGTATGATGCTCCGATTGAGACCAGGACGAGGGAGGCGAGAGTCTCGCAGAGGGCTAGTTGGGAGTGTTAGCCTCCTTGAAGATTTCTGGATCAGGTTGATGGGGCTTACTGTTTCCCGTGGAAATAAACGAGGTTGGGAGACTGTTACAGATGTTGGACATATCTTGGCTGAATCTGTAGCACGGGACGTTACTGGTAGCCCACGATCAAGGTTGAGAATCGCTCACCTATTCGCGATGGTACCCGTGTCAACACTATAGAACAATTCATCCTCACACATAAACCCTCCTTTTCAAAATCCTCATTACAGAAGCACCCCGCCGCCGACCCTGCATTTAGCGTATCGATCACTCGACCAACTGTGTATGTCAAGAATCGCTTCCGCAAACGCCTCAGGTGCCTCAAGAGGAAATGCATGGCCCACATCATACGTCCGCCTCTCGTGATGCGCGGTGAAGTGGTGTTCGTGCGAAGCAGACCCTCCTGGTTTGAGAGGATCCTGAGATCCATCGAGTGTGATACAAGGAACATCGATTGCTGGCAGAGTTGCCAGTCTCTCCTCGAGGCTTTCTAAAACAAGGTCACCTTCCTCTGTGCCCGAGGCATGTCGATATGAATGAATGACGACGTCCACGAAGTCTTGATTTTCGAACGAATGTGCTGTACGGTCAAACTGCTCCTGAATGGCAGGACTATTTGGCGACCATTGATGCCAGAGCAACTGACAAAGCTCTCGTCTGTTTTCTCTCAGGCACTGTCTCCCACGCTCGGTTTGGAACAGATGCTGATACCACATGACACACTCCAAGGAAGGAGAGCAGGGTAGGCGCTGAGCGTTTCGATCGATAATGTCGTACCCGGCATAGCAAACCAAGCCTTGCACACGCTCCGGCCATAGTGCTGTGGCCACGCAAGACGCCAGACCGCCCCAATCAAAGCCGCCGAGAATGGCCTTTGGAACTTTGAGAGCGTCCAGCAGATCCTTCAAATCAGAGCCAAGAGCAGCCTGTTGTCCAGAGCGGAAAGTAGTGTCTGAGAGAAATCGAGTAGGGCCAAATCCTCTCAAGTAGGGCACGATTACTCGCGCACCCTTCGACGTGAGGTTCGGGACAACTTCGTCGTAAGCATGAGGGTCGTATGGGAATCCATGGGAGAGGATAACGGGCCAGCCATCATCAAGGCCGTGTTCGTAGTAGGCGATCTCCAGCACGGATGTTCGAACTGTCTTGTAAGAACTGGTCATGATGGAGATGAGGTTTACACTTGGGGGAGTTTGAGATCTATCTTGAGACTTGATGGGTCTCCGTCTTGAGGCAGTGTCTGTCAAGGGTTTGTATGGGCTCACAAACGCCCTTTCGCATTGCAGAGGTCATCGGAGTTCTGTCCACCTAGTCTAGATCCTGCCGGTCAGTAGGATTGAAACTTTCCGGCAATGAGAGCCTGCGACTCCGTCAGCTGAGCGGTCAGGGTGTTGCCGGGCTTGAAGGCCTGATGGCCCAGCGATCAAGTTGTTGTGAGAGAGATACAAGAGTTGTTGCAAGCGCGACCTCTCGCGATGTTGCCCAGGTGCAGGTGGTGATGTTAACCCTTATCGCGCAGCAGCTAGCCGTATTCGGCCCTCGTTACGAAATCGACAGAGCTAGCCCAGAGGCGTTTCTACGCGACTTTGAACATCAGAGTCTCTTCGCACGCCAGATCATCTCCCTTCATCGTGTGTCTGCAATTGCAAAGCAGCGTTGAAAGCGGCCATCATGGTCAAGCTGAGCTGCTCATCAGGCTCATCAATATGGGCTCTGCCAGCAGGACTGCGCTCCCTTTTGCGAAGCCGCATTGCGTGCAGCCGGAGCTTCTTGTCAACAGGTTAGTGCTACTCGCATCCTACCACCTTCGCCGTCCAGCATGAGAATGAGCATCTGCTGGACTATCGGGCATACACTGTTGATGTCGCAGCGATGTCGGACACAATGTTCATCAGTCGCAACGCTCTACATGGCGCGGTTGCTGCGGAGCATCCTTCACTCACCTCCCGTTGCTCGCATTCCATTGGCGGGAATAATTCTAGACCACTTCACATGCTGCGGCCAAACTCACTAACGCTCCGTCGAACTAGAAACCAAGCCATCTTCTGTGACCATCGATGGCAAGTCGTACCCTGCTGATGACTGGAGTAACGTGCCGCCGTCAATCCTGACGCACTACGGTCGACAATTGCACTTGCAGCCGAACCACCCTCTGTCGATCACCAGGAAATTGATTGAATCGCGATTCCCTGGCTTCCAGAATCACAACGACTTGAAGCCTGTTGTTACGGTCGGACAGAATTTCGACTCTCTGGGCTTTGCAGCAGATCATCCTGGACGAAGCAAGACCGATACCTACTATGTGAACAAGAACACTGTCTTGCGAACACATACAACCGCGCACGAAGTCGATACCTTCCGTGCTAATACGAGCAACGGGTACACAATCACTGCAGACGTATACCGCCGAGATGCCGTCGATCGGAGCCACTACCCTGTGTTCCACCAAATGGAGGGAGCACTGACTTGGGATCGCAACGACTTCTCAAGCCGAGAGGCATTGGTAAAGCAAATTCTGGACGACGCGGAGAAGATCCCGAAACACGACCTGGTTGTTGACGATCCCAACCCAACGTTCCACGAAGTGAGAAATCCGCTACAGTCAGAGCACCACTCCCCAGAGGAAGCAGAAGCCGTGGCAACCCATCTGAAACGCTCCTTGGAGAACATGGTCGTGGCCATCTTCTCAGAGGCCGACAAAGCTCTTGCGGCTGCTGGGCAGGGTGCAGAGGCTGAGCAAGAGCCATTGAAAGTCCGCTGGGTTGAAGCATTCTTCCCACATACCTCACCTTCCTGGGAGCTCGAAGTTTGGTGGCGAGGGGACTGGCTCGAGGTTCTTGGCTGCGGCGTCATCGATCAACCACTACTGATTCGTGCCGATGTTCCATCAAGGATTGGCTGGGCTTTTGGTCTTGGCCTGGAGAGACTGGCCATGCTGCTGTTTGGTATTCCAGACATCAGACTCTTCTGGAGCAAAGATCAACGATTTCTCGTGCAGTTCGATGAATCGAAGCCTGCGAAACGCTTCCAGCCCTTCAGCAAGTATCCTGCCGCCCCACGAGACGTTGCCTTTTGGCTGCCCAAGGCTGGTCCCATCATAACCGAAACGCCAGCGTCCGTGTCATCGGCACCCTCGCCTGCCGGAGGCCAACCAACAGAGCCTCCGACCACAAGGGAAGCACCAGCGTTCCACGAGAATGATCTCATGGAAGTCGTCCGTAACACCGCAGGCACTGACGTGGAGGATGTGGCTTTGATCGATAGCTTCAAGCACCCAAAGACCGGACGCCAGAGCTTATGCTATCGCATCACATACCGAAGTTTAGAGAAGACTCTCACCAACGAGGAGGCCAATGCCCTACACGAGCAAATCCGGCAAGAACTCGTAACCCGTTTCGGGGTGGAGTTGAGGTGAGGTACATCAAAGAAGCAATCTCAGCTCCTAAACCATATGTACAATACCATGTAAAGAATGCCAACCTGTACAGAATTCCCACCATCCCATTATGTCAACAAAGCATTGTGCCTCCAGGTGGTGCATGCCGACCTTGACGCTGACGTGAAACCATGGGGATGGGCGAAGTCTAGACATCTGTTCAACATCTGCACGTCTATCCCAGAATCTCAATAAATCGCTATGGCATCCAGTCGCTGTATGCCCCCTCCAGAGGAAAGCAAGAAGCAGTGGGGATGGCTTGCCTCTAGATAATGATACAGCCATCGCATCGCATGTTTCTCTCGGAATCTCGATCAGTAGCCAGGGCATTGAGTCGCCGCCCACCGCCCCCGAACGAAAGCAAGAAGTGATGGGGATGGCTTCCCCTTGGATGATTCAACCATCGCGTGTCTATCCCAGAATCTCAATAAGTAGCCATGGCATCCAGCTGTCCCATGCCAATTTGCCAACCCAAGAAGTATTGGCGATGGCTCATATGAAGATTCATCCAATTGCCACAAGTCTCTCAACACCTCAACAAGCACCCATAGCATCACTTGTCACATACCCCAAGCAAGAAGCAATCAAGACGGCTTACTTGTCGTATATCTCCCCCAACAACTCAACAAGTACGGCAACCACTTGTCGTATACTACCCACAATCCAACACGTAGCAATAGGGAATGCCTATAAAAAATCCCATCTCCAGCCTTTTTCAACTCTCCCCTATCTCCCAAACCCCCGGCCTCCCTCCCAAAAACCACAATGCGCACCTACTTCCGCTGCGGCCACACAGAACAACCCACCACCGACACCTGCCACCGGCGGTACGAAGCCGGACATCGGGAGCGGCGAGATCCCATAGGGGAGGATAAAGACTGCCGCATGCGCTGCGACTTTTGTAGAGAAAGTCGGAATTCGTTCTTGTTCCTGGTGGAGGCGGTGTTCGATGTATTGCGGGCTGTGAATGGTTGATGATGGAAGTTGATTAAGCAATACACATTATACTACGCCAAACATACATGTATCTAAGTCGTCAATCAATCCCCAAGCCTAAGAATACTTTTCCTGCCAGCCAACACCACGCTTAAAAGCCAACAAGAAGAGATCCATCAAGCATATCATCCACTATCGCCTCCGCGACCGTCCTCCACTCCTCCTATCGTCGCGCTCCCTGTCCCTCTCCCTGTCCCTATACTCCCTCTGCCTCTCGCTCCTCCGTCGACCATCCCCATGCCCACCGACATGGGTCCCAGCACCAGCCCTAGTGGTCTCCAGCGTTGTGGTACTGTCAACCCTCTGCACCGTGGGCCTAGCACTTGGACGTCCACCATCGCTGGGCCGTCGATGGAAGAGCCTCCTCGAGGTATCCCTTGCGCTCTCGGAGATCGCAGCAGGAGGCGCATCTTTGGCGAACGTCTTGGGGCGGGAGGGTTGAGCGTGCATGGATGAGGATGCCTCGCCGGAGTAGCGACGGCTTGGAGGTCGGTCGCCGCCGTCGGTGAAGCGGACGGATTTGCGTGGTGGAGAGGTTGGAGTGGCAGAAGTGTTGGTTGAAGGACGGCGACGGCGAGGAGGTGGGTCTTCTCGTTCTCGCCGGGGAGGTTCCGGTGGAGGGGGCGGAGGTCGACGAGAGGAGGAGTAGGAGTCTCCCCTAGAGCGGCGGTAGTATCGATCGTCGTCCCTCCTGCGGTCGCGATCGTCGACCGGGTAAGGGTGGATTGCAGAGCGCCGAGACATATCGCCAGGTCGTTGATACTGCGACGTCGTGTATTCTCTCGGGTAAGCGCTTGACGAGTACGCGTGGGAGGCGCGGCAGTTGTCTATATAGGCCTGCATAGCGTTCCTGTAGACCGTGGGCATCGTAGGAGGGTCCAGAGGGAGGCGAAGCGGTTAAGAAGGATCGATCGATGGCGGCCCTCAGGTAACGGGTACGTGGATCTGTTAGAATTAGGAGCGGAAGGGTATCGTAGAGAGGAATAGAAAAGCTTATTGGCGATTGTTGTTACCCAATGAAGCTAGGAGTGGCCTGCGACAGGAGTATAAAAGAGGGAGAGTTTTGTGACAGGTGGTAAGGGTCATAGGAGGCTTGGTCGCAGGCAGCTGGGACCATCGAGGGAAAGAGACATGGAAGGCTGCAAACCTGCTTCGTATGATTGGAAAGACCCAGGGAATGGCGTTTGCCAGAATTGGAGCATGCTTGTCGATATCGTATGCGTTCGTGGCGGTTTTATGGAGTTGTTCACAGGGATGTCACACCTATCTGCCGGCAGCTGTTGGTGTAGACCCTGCTTTTTGCAACGCGTTCGCAGCCACTGCTGCAGATTGACTCGGGAAGCTCCAGGGAAGGCCAAATCGCAGAACAGCCGGCATCGTGATTGTTGGTCGTGGATGACGACTGGTTCGTTTCATGATCTCTGCGGGTGTTCGATTGTTTATTGCTTGGATGCGTGGTTGGTCGTGCTCGTCAAGAGGCCTCTGCCCGTGAATACCCAAACTTTTGCAAACTCTTTCTGCTGCCCAACCGAGCTTGCCGCTCGTCAGGAGTGCGAGTGAGTCAAACATACTCACACGATCATGCTGGCAGTGCGGATGCTGCGCCTGCTTCGGGTAATTACTCCTCGATTGTCTTCACGACCTCCCAACCGCCCTTTAGTTTCTCCTTCCACAAGCTGACCCTGTTGTCGCCGCACGACACGGCCAAGACGTTGCCCGCCATGCTCCAGCTCACTCGCCAAACAACCACATCCAGGTTCAGCTCCTCGCTCTTCCACGCACTTGAATCGGCGATGTCTGCTCCGGCGGGAAGGGTCCATATCCGGACTGTGTGATCTTGTGAAGCGCTTGCGATGTATGACTTGGACAATGGGGTGGGTGACCATGCGACGTCGCGCACCCAGTCAGAGTGCCCCTGAAGTGTGCAGATGTTGTCGTAGCTCGCAGTTGTAGAGTTGAATGACCAGATCTTGACCATGTTATCCGAGCCTCCCGTCACAAATCTTCTTACTGGTGTCGTTGGCGCGGTTTGCGCGCTGGTCAGTTGGCCTGGAAGGATAGCGGGGCTCCACGAGACCGAGTTGACGCCCAAGCCGTGCGCGGGGAATATGGTGTGGGAGAAGGTGTTGTTCTCGAATGTGAGGACGCTGACATTGCCGTCGCTGCTCGCAGCCGCCAAGTGGCAGCCAGTCTCGGGTGGTGACCAGGCAATGAGGTTGACCGAGGCGGTGTGGAGGGTGAATTCGTAGATGCGCTGCCACTGGCTGTTCTGTTCCCGCCAGATCAAGATGCGGCCGTCGTAGGAGCTCGATGCGAGGATGGTGCCGTACTTGGGGTGTGCCCAGGCTACCGACCAGACTGCGCCCTCGTGTCCCTTGAGTGTCTCGGTCAGGCGGTGTTGCTCGCCATCGATTTCGAAGATCTTGATGGTTTTGTCGGAGGAGCAGGTTGCGAGTCGTCGGCCGTAGTAGTCGAGGACCGCATCGTGCTGTTGGATCGATTGTCAGCTGCCATTGATTTACTCTACCCATTCCACGGCATCCATATGCATACAATCATATCATCGTGGCCTGAATTCGAGATGACTTGCGCCTGGGGTTGATTAGCCATTGCTCTTGCCGCTGGAATTCCGCTTTCGTGTGAGGACTGTACCATGGTTGTGTATCTATGTCTTGTTCGAGTTGGAGGTGGGGGTCGTGTATGTCGGTCGAATGGGGAGTTGATTGTTGAATAGTTGTTGACTTGGACATTCTCCAAGCTACGTTTCAGGTCAGCCCTACCACGGTGGCCTAAACATACACCGGCACACCTGCCGCTTTGCGGATAAAGTCGGCCTCGGCACGTGAAAGAGCAAAGGCCGAGGTGGTGACGCCGCCGGCCGTGACAAACGACACGCCGTTGTCTATGAATCTTTGCCATGTGATCTTCTTCTCCTGTCTTGTCTTCTATCTGTGAGCGTTCTGTTCTTCTCGTAATATCAGCCAACATGGCGGAGGCAATGTGCGGGCCCTCCAACCCGCTTCAGCAGTTCAAGCAGCAAACCGATATCGACCGCACCCTCCAGCAAGACCGTCTGTCCTCAAGACAAGGCCCAGCTCAAGGCTTCCGGTCACAGAATCCCAATACCGGCCTCCTAGACCACGAGTTCGAAGCCTTTCAGGCTGGCGTAGAGCCACAAGTCCTCGATCATGTCCAGCCCTTTCAAAGACCCGCCGGCTTCGGTCCTCCAGCGCAAGGCCCATCGTGGGCTACAGACTTCCAGCGAATGCATATTTCGCCTCCACCCATGCAACAGCAGCCACAACACTTTCAGCCAGGACCGAGTACTGCCAACTGGACTTCCGGCTTTCAGGACTACCTTGCACAAGCTGCACCGAAAGCCCAGACTTCCTCCCCCTCGCCACTCGCCTTTCAGCAAAGAGCAAGGGCATATGGCAACTTCGGCTTCCAAAGCTCGTTCCCTCAGCAGAATTTCATGCCGACTACGCAGTCCAAGGGCAAAGAGCCAGTGGTAGCGGATCAATTCGATGAGGCTGCGTTTGCCAAGGCGTTTGATCAAGCACACGAGGATATGATGGGCGTGGAAGAGGAAGTGCAAAATCAGGACGGCATGCAAGAGGACAGCATCGAGGAGCTGGTTGAGAAGATTGAGCAAGCTGCGGAACAAGGTGCCTCGCAGATGTTGAACGAATCGAACCAAGATCTGGAGAATTTAGAGGAGTTCAATCCTGCTCGAATGCATGGTGGCGATATCGAGCACGATCCTCAACAAATGCTGCATGAAGAGGCACAAGAGCAAGTAAGACCACAAGAAGACGACGATGCCCTAGCCGCCACTGCACAAGAATTGCTCGAGAAGGTCGAGCATAACCAATCCGACAAATTCAAGAACAGCCAATTTCTTGGCTTAATGCGGAAGTTGAGAGACAGAGAAGTGCGAGTGGAAGGTGACAAGATGGTCGAGACTGTCAGTCGAACCCACACTCCCGAGCCCACCACAGCACCATCACTTTCCCAAACACACGCGCATTCATCTGCGACTTGCAAAGTCCCCGAATGCGACGTCTCAGATCACGAATTCGATCACTGGGAATCACCGTATACGTGAAAGCTGATTGCGTTCAACGCTAACATTGTGAGTAGGCAAACGCCTCCTCCACCTCCATGGCAGACGACACACTAAACGCCTCTAGCACCAACCAGAACGCCAACAGGGTCTACTACGGCAAACCACAACCCGTCCCTTTGCCGGCTCACACTGTCGATACCCGGCCTCCTGAATACGAGACGAGGATACCGACGCAGGAGCAGGATCACGATCCGGGCAGAATCAATCCAAACGATGGGCAAGACGTGGTCAACCTTCTGAACCAGCGTGGAGCAGTGACGGATGATATTGGTTAGTCCTCTCCTTAATCAACATCTTCAATATCTGATGACGCTTGAGAATACCTCAACACATCTATCCCCGAGATGCTCTACGGACCCAACGGCACTCTCTCCCTGTAGCTCATGTACGCAAGCTGAGCAATCCCTCTCCCAGACTACGACCCTCAATTCGAAATGCCCTACCATGCCGCCATGACCCGCGTGGGACCTTCTCTGACTCCGTGAACAACAGACTCGGAGTTCCTCATGACTTCTCCATTCTATCAACCGTGACGGCATCGCTCTGACACAGCGACTGCAGAATCGCTTCTTCCGACGGGCCATTATCGACCGTGGCCGAATGCGCATGTCTATCGAACAGCGGCGGGGTGCTTCTTTAGAGAGGATTTCGAGAAGGAGGGGCTAGTGTAAGGGCTGGTTGTATATACCGCATAGCGAATGCACATACTAGCAGGTACGATACATACCTTGCTTCATTTCTGATTTCACGACAGGCCTCACTCCTAAGCTCACTCCTATCTTCACTTCTATCTTCACTTCTATCTTCACTCCTATCTTCACTTCTATCCTCACTTCCAAGCTTTCTAAGCTCACTTCTCACCTCACTTCTGACCTCACTTCCAGATTGCCTCTCTATTCATCTATCTCTCTATCAAGAGGTTTGCTCTTATTCAACAAGTCGTAAAGGATTGTAGGAAGAATCGCAATCTCGATAGCACCGCTGATGACCCGATCCCAGCTTCAGCTTGATACTGCGAGCGGCAAACAATGCATCTAGCACGCATGGCTAGCACGATGGAATCGAAATACAATCGAGACAAGATATTTTGCGCGGCAAACGCTAGCTCCGTTTCCACTATAAAGGCCACCTACATGCCGACCCTTCAAACGCGCAAGCAACTCCTCCTACCTAAACTATACTATTCTTACTCACCATGTGCAACTGGCGCAGCACTTACTGGAAGGGCTGTCGGTGCGAGCGATTTGCGCCCTACGAGAGGTGTCCGGACTACTGGCGGGATAACGATTGCAGCGATGTGCTCCCGAAGGATAGAGGCGTAATTTGGGATATGGACGGGAAGTGTCCGATGTGTACGGGGAAATGGGATACGTTGATGGCTTGGTTTGGGTTGTTTAGGATGGGGTATAGAGCGTGGCAGAAGAGGGGGTTGTAGATGGGTCGAGGTCGTGCAGGGCAGTGCTTGAGAGTGTGTCTCATGGTTTGAGTCCGCAGTCAAGCTAGCAAAGAGATCTTGAATATGCTTGTCTGTCCTGTTGTTGGGAGAATCGGTTCGTAAGAATGATCAGATGTCGTCGGTATCTTACAATCTTCTGCAATCTTGCCGCTTGAAGATGCCGATGGCCTCTCAAGTCCCATCAACATATCTGCACAGCAGTAGTGGCACGTTCAACAAGATGCCGAGAGTTGAAGAACATGGCAGCCCACAAGCACGGAGCCCAAAACTAGAGCCCGACCATCGACCTCCGCGTTCGCTTGTGTTCCTGAGCCGCTTGCATCACGGCCAGTGACTTTTTGGGACCCGAACTTATTCCCGGCTCTGCTGCTATATCTTCTTACTCACCCTCCGACCGCGCCGAGCTCCTGTTCTTCGTCCTCGCCGTGCTCACATGGAGCAATGACAACCGGGCAATGTCGACTTCTACATCCAAGAGCAAGGATGTTAAGCATATCCACTATCCGCTGTGGTTCGGAGGCAGCGCGAGCTGTTTCGCGGCATGCGTGACGCATCCATTGGATCTTTGTGAGTTGATTGGAGTTGATGAGAGATGATGGAACATGTACTGATCATTGTGTAGTGAAGGTAGAACCTCTGTCGACGATTGGCAAACACGAATCGCTCACTCATCCTCCCTCAGGTCCGATTACAAACGCAGCCCCATGATGGACCTCGGAAGAGCATGGTTCAGATGTTCACGCACATTGTAAAGAGTGATGGGCCTATTGGGATATACCGCGGTGTAAGAAGATCGTTCGCGATTGCAAATTGAGGAGAGGCGACTGACGGGCAGACGTGGACAGCTCACAGCAGCGCTTTTGCGCCAGATCACCTACAGCACGACACGATTCGGCGTGTACGAGGAATTGAAAGAAGTCTTCAGCGATGGCGTCCGGCAACCCTCCTTCCCGGCCCTCGTGGCCATGGCATCGACCTCTGGCTTCCTAGGCGGCATTGCGGGCAACCCAGCAGACATTCTAAATGTCCGCATGCAAAACGATGCAGCGCTTCCACCCGCCGATCGACGGAACTACAAGAACGCAGGAGACGGACTTATACGGATGATCAGAGAAGAAGGATTCGCCAGTCTCTTCCGCGGCGTGTGGCCTAACAGCACCCGCGCCGTGCTCATGACAGCCTCGCAGCTCGCGAGTTACGACGTCTTCAAGAAACAGTTGCTAGAACACACGAGCATGGGCGACAATCTCTACACGCACTTCTCGGCCTCCTTCATGGCCGGCTTCGTCGCCACGACCGTCTGCAGTCCCGTCGACGTGATCAAGACCAGAATCATGAGCGCCAAGACCTCCGAGGGCATCTTCAGTCTCATCACGCGCATCACCGCGAGCGAAGGCTTCATCTGGATGTTCAAGGGATGGGTGCCGAGTTTCATTCGTCTGGGGCCGCATACCATTGCTACTTTCCTGTTCTTGGAGCAGCACAAGAAGATCTATCGCAAAGTAAAAGGATACGAGGAGTAGAATATCCTGCGGGAGGGTCGGCGCATTAGCAAGGCGTTTTGGGAATAGAGGAGGTCAGATCGAATCTGGACGTCAACAGAAGTTGGGGATAGATAGCACGGCGTTGGGTGGGTTTCTGCCAGTGTATATACCCGCATGGAAGAGAAGCACTGTACATGAGCATCGATATCCTTCATCTTCGCCGACTGATCTTTACAGTGAGAGCAACGAGAAGGAAGCACCGATTCACTGACAGATCCAAAACTCTAGCATGTGATACCCAAGATCGGTATGAGGTAATCTGGCCGAGATTCAAGCCTAGGGGTCGAAAAGTGTTTTCAAATCCGAGCCTCTCCCGAGCAAAAAGACGGCATTCGCTATCGTACATCATCTATCGCCATCTCTCGCCTTCTTCTGCTAGTGGGCCCTCTTGCTTCCCCATTGTTGTCTCGCCTTTCGTTCGCGCTGATAAATCGAGACCTCTGGCCGCTCTCGCCGGAGCGGGTTTGAGTTTGGTATAAGTATATTTTGTCTCTCTCATCTTCTTTGACGTTTTGATCTTGGACTATCTACCTCACTACTTTCTTCTCTCAACCGAAAAGACACTCAATACAACACAGCAAAAATGGGCTCCGCACCACCAACCACAAAACTCTTCTCGCCCCTCAGAATCGGCTCTCTAAATCTCTCCAACCGCATCGTAATGGCCCCCCTAACCCGCTTCCGCGCCGAAGACAACCACACCATCATGCCCCTAGCCGCCGAATACTACGGCCAACGCGCCGCCGCTTTTCCTGGAACGCTCCTGATCTCCGAAGCCTCAGTCATCTCCCCCCGAGGCTCAGGATACCCCAATGTACCAGGCATCTGGAACCAGGAGCAGATCGAGGCTTGGAAGCCGGTTGTGGAACGGGTGCACAGGGAGGGGAGTTATATTTATTTGCAGCTTTGGGCGTTGGGACGCGTGGCGAATCCGGAGGTTAAGAAGGCTGAGGGGACGGGGGATGTGGTGAGCAGTTCGGCGGTTCCGCATGAAGAGGGTGCGGTTGTGCCGAGGGAGTTGACTGAGGAGGAGATTTGGGCTTTTGTTGGGGAGTATGCGCAGGCGGCGAGGAATGCTATTGCGGCTGGGTTCGACGGCGTAGAAATCCACGCCGCGAACGGCTACCTCATCGATCAATTCACCCAGGATACTTGCAACAAGCGCACGGATAAATGGGGTGGCAGTATCGAGAACCGCGCTCGATTTGGACTCGAAGTCACCAAAGCCGTCGTGGAAGCCGTGGGAGCCGAGAAGACTGGTATCCGTCTGAGTCCTTGGAGTCCATTCCAAGGCATGAAAATGGTGGATCCGATCCCGCAATTCTCCTATCTCACGCAGGAGCTGAAGAAATTGAACCTCGCATATCTCCACCTCGTCGAGTCCCGCATCTCCGGAAACGCAGACGTTGAGGCCACGGAGAAAGTTGATCCTCTGGTTCAGATCTGGGATAAGACGTCTCCGATCCTGGTTGCTGGAGGGTTCACTGCTGAGAGCGCGAAGAAGGCCGTGGATGTCGAGTATGAGGACAAAGATGTTGCAGTTGTGTTTGGAAGGTATTTCATCAGCAATCCGGACTTGGTGTACAGGATCCAACATGACATCCCGCTGAGGAAGTACGAGAGGGATTACTTCTACAAGGTGAAGAGTGAGGAGGGTTATGCGGACTATCCTTTCAGCGAGGAGTGGAAGAAGGAGCATTCGAACTAGATTGAGGATGTTTTTGAATTGCATGAGCGAGGGCGTTGATGGAGCATCTTGAGCGCATATGCAGGGAAACGTTAGAGATAGAGAGTATAGAGTTCAGACGTACTGAATGACCGCGCTTATGATACACCGTTCCCCGTTCGTGTATGTCGTAGCTAACTTCAAATGTGTATGCCATCTTCGCAGCCTTGTTTTCCTTCCTTGCGCAGTCTTGTTTAACGGCTCGTGACCCAAAGACTCAACGCAACACCCTCCGCAAAAGCGACGAGAGCCGGCAACTGTTTTCATCGTCAGCAAAAGACCCACCTTCATTCCCACCCCTCAAATCAGGAAAGGAGATACTCACATCAACAACCAGCGTCCTCACAGTATGAATCGTCATCCAAGTCTTCATCTCCTCCCGATTACTCTTCTCCGCACTCGCATCATCCTTCTGGTTCGCCTTGATGATCCTGCCCACCGGCTGAGCAATGATAGGCAAGCTAGCCAAATGCAAACCCGAGAGGACAGCGCCCGCGATGTACCACTTCGACACGTCGGTGGTCTCGAGAGTGGAGTGTGTGCGCAGCCAGCGAGCCGCGAGAGCGCCGGCAACGGAGGAGGAGAGGGCGAGGGAGGCGATCAGAACGCGGCCTTGTTTGACCTGGAGGGAGGGGTTAGTTGAGTTGCTTAAGGGAGGGGATGGGGCAGGAGGTGTACCATGGGATGCCAGAATCTCGAGAGAGGCTTGCCAGCGATGGACTCGCCAGACTTCTCGTCGGGAGTCAAGAAAGAGAGGAAGACGGGATATTGATACAACGCCAGACCGACGGTCGCCGCAGACGTGCACAACGGGACGACGAGGCCAACATGGCCGGCTTGAGGCTGGAGAGGTGCCATTATAGCTCTAGAGGCACTCGACAAGAAGCTTCAATGGTGATGTGGATGTTTGTTGAGGTGTGTTGATGGAGAAAGAAGAGAACAAATGAAACAAGAGACGTCTTCCCTACCCACCCGTTGTGTACCGCCGTGACATGCACGGGCTTGCGCAACTCGTCGTGTGTTTGGCTGGGGAATGGTGATCCTTCTCTCTGCTGACCAGCTCCAGAGCTCTCGCAACGCGGGGCCTGCGTCTCAGACATCATCACCAATGCGGTGCAAGCCGGCGCGGAGGGGGTCTCCCGAGCCGCTGCACGTGCGGAGTCAATGGAGGAAGATCTCCAGATGTTTCACCAGTCTGAAGACTACTCGTGTGAACAGTGGTGCCATCGACGTCTTGCCATGTCTCGAGAACAGTCGCCTACGCTTTTCGTGTGCATGAGTCTCTAGGCCAACTTTTCAATTGTCTTTGATTGCTGTCTTGTTACACTATACTTTTCACAAGATTGAGTCTCACCTTACTCCAACTTGAGCTTCTTCGTCATCTCTTTTATCCCATCACCATGCCCTTGAGGCCTGCCATGTCGCCTTCCTTGGCAGCGATTTCGAAGTACGAGTAGATGATCCTGTTGCATGATTAGTGGTGGCACTAGAATTTGAGGAATGGAGCACTTACGTGACGGCCATCAGAATACCAGTGCCGCTGCCCAAAGCACCCATGAGGTCGCTAGTGATGGAGAGAGCACCGATGCAGGCACCACCGAAAGCGGCAGCAGTTGGGATGACACGCTTGAGCTCCCTGTACATGCTCTCGTCACGGTGTCCAGCCATGACCAATCCCTGCTCCTTCAACTGCTTGGCAACATCGCGTGGGCTGGAGCCAGAAACCTCGATCCAAGTCTTGCTGAAGGCGGCGCAAGCGACGAGCATGTAGACAGTGAAGACGGCAGTGTGAATGGGGTCCATGAGGGCGTCCGTGATGTTGAGAGGTGGGCTCATGTAGTAGACCAGACCGCTGGCTGGGAGAACCTGGGCAGTACCCTCACGAGCCTCCCACACACCGATAAGCTTGACCAAGAGGTTGTCTGGAAGCTTGTTGTAGAGCATCTGCGAGACGAGGAAGACGTTCGACGAGAGGGCGGACTGAAGCATGATGGGCATGTTCGAGGTGTAGAAGAGGCGGACCGGGTACGAGCCGCGCATGCCACGCTGGCGGGAGGACTTGACTGGAATCTCAACGCGGAAGCCTGCTCAAAGTCAGTAAAGACCGTGGATCCTGAATGGAATGATGCTCACCTTGGAGATAGATCACAGCAGCGAAGACGATGATTGTCGAAAGAAGCTGCATGATGTTTGGCAGGTTCTGGCGGTAGAAAGCCTCGCGAAGGGCAAGCTGCTTGTTTGGCCAGGTAATGAGCAGGTGGACAAGAGCAATGATGGCACCCTCGAACTCAGGACCACGGCCAGTGTTGACAGTGGTTGGGGAGAAAGCCCTCCAGACGATAGACTCGCAGATGTTGGTCGCAATGAAGAGAGAGATACCGGATCCGAGACCATAGCCCTTCTGCAGGAGCTCATCAAGCAGAATGACAATAAGGGCGGCAGCCAGAAGCTGAACAACCAGGAGAACGCAGATACCAGCACCGAGATCCGCTGGTGGACCGTAGAGACCCGTGAGCACGTAGACGCAAGACTGGCCGAAAGCGAGGATAATGGCGAGGAGTTTCTGGGCGGTTTGGTAGAGTTCGCGGTCGGACTTGAGGTCGAGGTTGACGTCGATGAGGTGGGTGCCAGCAAGCAGCTGGAACATCATGCCAGAGGAAATGATGGGCGTGATACCCAGTTCCATGAGTGTACCCCGATTACTGGCCATCATCATACGCAGCCAGTACAAAGGATCAGAGGTGTCTAGAAGCCCGTCAACTGTCTGTCCTCTGACTCTTCCCATTCCCAAGCTCGTAGCTCACCTGAAGACACAATGCCGTACAGTGGCATCTGGCTCATGACCAGGAAAATGACAAGGGTGACACTCGTCCATATTATCCTTTGCTGGAAAGGGACCTTGGTCTCCGGGACCTGCACTTCGGGGATGAGGGGCGTGAAGGGCTTCACGAGGTCGAGGAAGCGGACTGTAGATAGAACATGTCAGCGTTGAGGTTCTCTCCATGAATAACATGAGTGCCACGTTGCGCACTATCATGTGCGGTCGTAGTCGCGTGCTCGAGGTGGTTGTGGAGGTATTGGAAGGCTCAATACATACGTCCAGACATCGTGAAGAGTGCGGGAGCTGCGGTAGGCTCCCTTTAATCCAGCGAGAAAGGCCGTGTCAAGATGGGCGGCGCGACGATGAAGGAAAAGTGAAGGAGTGGTGGTGGTGGTGGATGAGGTGTGGTGGAAGCTCGTGAGTCGTCAAATTGACATTGAAAGCTAGGTGGCCTTTCATTGTGCCCCTGGGTCGGCAAGTCGGAGGACGGCACAACCCGCTCTCCACATTCACGACCTCTCCGTTCTCAGCAGTCTTGTGACAACACATCTTGACGAAAAGATAGCAGCCTAGATTGGCAGATGACCGATGTAGAGGATCTCAAGACTTACTCGCCCGCAAAACTTGGGAGATTCGTCTCGAATCTCAGGAAGAAGAAGAGCCATGATGGAGTTCGTGTTCATTTCCATTTTCGTTTCCCATATCCATTCCCTCGCTCCCAGATTACGGCCTGATGCGAGACAAAAAGGTATCATGCTAACCATTCCAAGAGTCGCTGAAGCGCTATGTGCTGAGGCAGAGAAAACAAGAAGCTTTTTCCAAGAATGTCCATCGACTACTCCTAGTTGCCCGTCTCGGTTTCCTACGGCGGCGGTCAGCATTCCGTTCAACGTTACAAGAGTCTGCATTACACTTACCACACCAGGCTGGCGACCATCAAGACCTCCGGTGACCTTGCCCTTGAGCTTCCGCAGGCCAATGATGCCCTCATCCTTGGCGAACTTGAGGTTGCGGGCAGGCTTCCACTGCATCAAACCACGCTGCTTGCGCTCCTCCGTCTTCTTATTCTGCCTGTTGACATCTTTCTGCGACTGGTCATCATAGCTATCAGCAGTACCAGCGGTCCAGCCCGACTCCATAGTGCCAATGGACTTGCGTGCAGAAGATGGGCTGCGATCGGCGTTCGTAGCGTCTTGAATGCCTAGGTCATCGTCGCTATCTTCGTCATCCTCTTCGGCTGTGAAGCCGTCGTTGTCGGGATCTTCGCCGTCCTTGAGAGATGGATCTCGGCCTGGCTCGCGTCGCTTCTTGCCAGAGCTGTCCATGTAGTTGGCAGGGTCGTCACCAAAGGCGCCGCTCCAGTCGGTGCCAGTCTTGGTGAGCCACTTCTTCTTCTCCTCCTCGGGAGCCTGCTTGAGCACGTCGCGCCCCTCGGTCAAGCTATCATCGTGAAGAGTCTGCACACGCTCAGGCAGTTCCTTCTCAACGATGCGAGTTCTCACGCCTTCGGCCAGGCATGCTTCCCAAGTCTCGAAGGTCTCTCTTGAGTTGTTGTCTGCGACGAAGGCCTCATGGCTCTCGTCCATGCCAGCCTTGAAGCGGCCAGTGAACTGCAATCTTCCGACCTGCTTGATGTCCTCGAGGCCAGGAATGCCGCCCTGCTTGACCATCTCCTCCGTGATGTAGTTCTGCGTCAAACGGGCTGGGGCTGCGGTCTGGTAGATCGGTATGTCCATCTCCTTATCCTCATTGTCAATGAGCTCATGAAGCCACATGACTGCATACGCATCTGCCTTGCGCTTGTTGGCAATGTGCATCTCGAACACCACCGGCGAGCGGTAGCGGTACTTGACAGGCAGACGGATCGGCTTGCCGCTGTCTTTGCCACCCTCGCTGGCGGCCTTCAGATCCCAGTAGTACCCAGATTTCTCGCCCTCCTTAAGAGCGTGGCATGCTGAGCGACTGATCTTTCCGACCGAGCCTCCAGTTCGGAGCTTGATGCGTGCGTGATGAGTGTAGTCAGTGGCAGTCATGGTGGGCGAGGTGAACAAGTAGGTTCCCACATCCCAGCCGAGCTGCTGTGGCGGAAGGCGAGTCTCGATGGATCGGAATAGCAATGAGATGCGGATACGACCGAAGCCAATACCTCCATCGAGAGGGTACCAGCGAGTGACCTGGCTGGAGGTCTCCAGAATGTCGCTCAACTTCAGTGGTACGACACCAAGGATCGGGTCATGCTGGCGGTTGCGCTGATCGCGGACTGTCACGGTGATGATAGCATTGCGCCAGTCGCGAATGAAGCGCTCAGTACCCGCATTGAAGATAGGCTTGCTGCTAACAGCCTTGCTTCGAGTACGGTAGATGAGCTCGTCATTGAATAGGATGGTGCAGTAGGAAGTTGGCAAGTCTTTGCCCTGTTCTTCGGTAGCCTCACCATACGGCTTCGCGGGCTCGTACTCACGGCCGTTGCGGCTGCCCTGGGTGCCCTTGACATTTTCGAGCTCCAGGTTGACGATTTGATGGATGATGATTGAGCAAATACCGCTTGGCCACAAGGGGTCTGGCGGAGTGTGTTGAACGGCGTCGTCTGTGGAGGTGTTGGTGACGCCCTTCTCATCCTGCAACTCCGGCTTGTCCTTAAGGTTATCTGGCAAGGCCTTGTTCTTGCCGTCTGAGCGAAGAGCTGGACGGAACTTGGGCTTGCCAAAATATCCGACCTCCCAGTGCAGCTCACCAGGCATCTCAGATCCTTCGTCCATGCCGGCGAGCTGAGAGACCTGAGGATACATCTTGCCAGGATGCTGGATCATCTTCTGCATGCTCAGCTCGACCTTTCCAACGATATCATCTGCAGAGTGACGGTCGCTGTCCCACAGCTCGACACTGAGGTTCTCGTCAGCTTTGATGAGCTCAGGTGTGACAAGCAACGCAGTGGTCTCCTCCCACACCGGGTTGAGGTCGTCTGTGATGACACGCGTGCAGTACATGGGCTTGCCATACTTCGAGAAGGTGAGAGTGATGTATGGGTCGCTTCCTCCCCATTTAGAGCCACGCTTGTCCTGCTTGCTGAGTCCAACAGCCTTGTGGATGCGGATCCAAAGCACTCCAAGGGCTTGTGTGTCCTTGGTGATATCGTCTCCCTGCAACATGGCACGCATGTCAAGCGACATCGACTTTGGTGCGACATACATGGATGCTGCGGCACCGATTGCATAGTTGACGAATTGAGAGATCAGAGGCAGATTGAGGATGTTGACGCCCTTCTCGATCATCGGAATACAACCGGCGCTGACTTTTGGCACGCCCATGAGCGTGAATGTGAGTGTTTTGAGGAAAGGTGGTTCCGGAGTCATGGCCAGTCTCAGACGAACAGTGCCAACAAGTTCTTGCAGCTCGACGAAGATTGGCAGCGGTACACCGAAGAGACCCTTGATACCCAGATAGAACACAAGCTGCATGTGCATGTTGCGAGCCTTCTCGCTGGCACGCTTGCCACTGGGTTCGGCGTGGTATGCAAAGCTGATCTCCAAGTTGTAGTAATCGCCTCCCTCCTCGTCTGCTGCAGCTTCTTGTGGATCTTTGGACTTTTTGTTCTCCTCGTGGATGGCTTGCTTGACATCCTTCATGTGGTCATCAGGCAACGCCCGTAAGCTGAGAACACGGATCGGGTTGCTGCCCTGATTGATCTCAGCCACGCGAACGTTCTCAATGATACCAGGCACAGATGCTTGCATCACGTCCTCCAGAGTATCCGCGACCGCTTGGAACATGTCAGGATTCACAAGACCCCAAACAATACCCAGCAGCGTGTTCATCCATTCAACGCTCTCTGGCAAAAGATTGGCGGTGGCATATTTGCCTCGATCCTTCTCAGACTGCCATTCCACTTCTCTGCCAGAACGTACGACCTCTTTGACCCACAACCAGATACCACTGGAAACGCACATAGCAAGAGGGATAATGCCAATGTATCTGCCGCCAAAGACACGGCCGAGCAAAATGATACCAAAGAAGACACCAATGACGAGGTACATGCCTCGCTCCTCCAAACGCTGGAAAGTCGGCTCATAGCTCGTACTCGGTGTGGGGTGGAAGAGGATGTTGGTCTTCTCGCCGTGAATGGGAACATCGCTGGTGGAGCCCTCGGCGACTGGGTCCGGAGGTGCCGTCACATCTTGGTTCTCCTTGTACTCTGCACCGCTCTGTGAGGCATCTGTCTTCACAGGTGTCTGCTTGCCTAAGTTGGCATTAGGCACACTCAGCACAGGGTTCTTCGCCCTGTCGACGTATTCCTCGTTTACATCTTCAATGACCACCTGCTTTCCCGTCGTGGGATCGGTGACTGTCTTCTGTCCCTTTCCTGCTTTTGGGGCCTCGTTCTTGTGAGGCACGGCTTCCGAGCCACCTGGACCAGTCTGGTTCTGCTCAATCTGTCGATCTCTCTCTTTCTTGTCCTTGTCCAGTCGCTCGATGAACTGCCCGACTGTCGGGATCTTGTTCTTTCCGGAATAGACTCCGCCTGGGGCGTGCTGTTGCTGCTGGTGTTCGTCGTCCGCCATCTTCGCTCAACGGGCTGCCTCACAGCCTGCTACCCCGCCGTCACCAAAAGCAAAAGAAAGGAGGATGGGAGTGCAAGGAAAGGGAAAGGGTCGAGAGGACGTGATGGGAAGTGTGGCAGTACATGTAAGAGCCACGTCGGTGGCGTTAGTATTGTATTGTCGGTCAATGGGTCGTGCAAACAGGAGACCCGTCGACCTTGGAACAAAGCGTGTACTACTGCAGCGAGCATGGACGGCAGCAGGTTCTCGGAACGCGTTGCTCTGACATCACCACCGCTTGGCAAAGACCGATCTCCAGCCAGGCGGCTCGCTTCAGGAGCTTCAGGAGATCCACTCTCACTTCACTCCGCCATCGACACGCCATCATCGCCTAGATATCAATATGATGAAGCCCGTCAACAAGAACATGCCAAGCTGCCTATCTCACTGCACGACTGATTCATGATTGCGCCGCGTCGATGGCTGCGGCTCTGTCAACAACCAGGTTCGAAACGATGCGAACCCGAGCTAGACTCTGCGCAAGATCGACCAGATCTCAGATCGCGGGACAGCCAATGGCACGAGTCAGCCCCTCCAACGACACCTCTTTCTAACATGGTAGGTGGCATCTTCATATACTCCTGCCTTCGAACATGTCAGGCAAATTTACGTCCTTCTCCAACTGTCGAATTTGCAAAGATGGGAAGCTGGTTGAGGGAAACCTCAGCTTCTCCAACGAGACTGGCCAATTCGTCGAAAGCAATGGCTATATCAGCACCGATGCCATTGATATGCAAGGCAAAATCATAGCTCCGGGCTTCATCGAGCTTCAGACCAATGGCATGCGAGGTTTCCACTTCACCCATTTCGAAGATGAGGAGAGCTACGCGAAGAAGCTCGACGAGGTGGCCCAGTATCTTCCGAGCCAAGGCGTGACTGGACTCTATGTGACGATACCAACGGTGGCCAGTGATGAGTTCAAGAAGGTAGTGTGATCAGGCTGTGGTATCGATTCTACTGCTCACCTGCATTGAGTAGATCCTACCCTCGTTGAAGCCACGACCAGTCCCCAATGGAGCCTCAATCCTCGGAGCACATGCAGAAGGACCATATCTCCAACCCTCCAAGAAAGGCGCGCACAATTCCTCTCTCTTCTTCCAGCCATCAACGCCTCCGACCGAAGTCTACGGTCCCACAGCAAACGACTCCTCAACCCTCAAGCTCGTCACCCTCGCCCCAGAACTAGAAGACTCCTCAGCCCTGATCAAAGACCTCACCGATAAAGGCATCAAAGTCTCCCTCGGCCACTCCTCAGCAACCTACACCGCCGGTCAAGAGGCCCTGGAATCCGGCGCAACCTGCCTAACCCACACCCTCAACGCCATGGCTCCTCTCCACCACCGGGACCCCGGCCTCGCAGGCCTCGTCACCAGCTCGCAACGCCCATACTTCAGCGTAATCCCGGACGGAAACCATCTCCATCCAAGCGTCGTCACAATGCTCTTCCGCGCGAACCCTTCAAAGTGCATTCTCATAACTGACAGCATCGAACTCGCCGGTCTTGAAGACGGGACTTATCCAGGCCACGCGCAGATCCCGCATAATCAGACGAAGAAGGGTTCAAGGGTCGTGATTGAGGGCACGGAAACTTTGATTGGGGGCTGTGCGATGTTGCAGGAGTGTGTGAAGAATTTGATCAGTTGGAGTGGGTGTTCGTTGGCGGAGGCTGTGAGGTGTGTGACGGAGAACGTGGCAGACTTCATGGGTGATGAAATTAGAGGAAGAATTGAAACGGGACGGAGGGCGGATTTTGTGGTTCTTGATGACGAAGGGAGGGTGTTGGAGACGTGGATTGGTGGGGTGAGAGTTTGGAGGGAAGGTGAGAAGTGAACATGTTCGGTGTGTTCTGAAGGCATCTTTCTTCAATTTAACATGATCAACATTCTGCAAAGGGTATCATCTTCTCGAAGCAAACCATTACCACCCATCACTCCTCCTATTCCTCCCACCAAAACTCATCGCATTCCCCCTCGAACTCGGCCTCTGACCAGTCCCCTTCCCAATACACCCATAATGCACCACCGTGTTATCCGGATAAACCCTCACAGCACTAGCGCCAAACCTCCGATGACAAACCCGACAATGATCCTCCTCACCAATCCTCACCCTGCGATTCCTACCCGCGTATTTCTCGCCTTCAAACTTATCCGGTCCGAGAAGGAGGAGGCGTTCGGTGTTTGCTCTTTTGACTTCTTCGAGGCGCATGACGAGGGTCTCTTCGCGGAGGATGGAGGTCGTGTTGCGGATGCGGCCGCGGAAGTAGGATTGGAGTTCGCGGATGGCGAGGTCGTCGGGCATGAGGTTCAGGGTGCTAGAAGCAGGGAGGCGGGCGCCGTGTTTGCTTAGGAGTTCGAGGGCTTGGGGCCAGTGTTTTTCTTCTTTGTTGGGTGGGTCGAGGTATAAGCCTAGCAGGATGGCGAAGACGTTGGGTTTCTCGGCGGAGTCTTCTGATTGGACTTGTTTGAAAGGTTTCTGTTTTTCGTGCGTGTGGGCGATGGTGTTGTTGACGAGACAGGCTTCTTCTTGGGCTTGTTGTTTGAGGTAGGTTTTGTTGCAGTAGGCTTCTGCCTTTGCGTAGTCTTGGATTTGGAAGACGTAGATGTATAGGGCCTGCTTGTGCTGGTCCATTGCGCTCAGGACGATGGCGCGGGATTCGTAGAAGGTAGGATCGTCCTTGGGCAGCTGGCCGAGAGTCCTGTTAAGACTGTAGGCGTTGCTCTTCGTAAGGAAGTCTTCCAGCTTGGTCTTCAGCTCCATACGTTCGTCTTCGTTGATCTCGTTCTGCTTCAGTCGCATGAGATAGAGATCGACGAGCTGTTGATGAAAATCTCCAGTGTTGTCGCCGAGCTCGTGAATGATGTGTTCGAGGTACTGCATTTCAAGTCTGCCGTCGATGTCCGAGAGAAAGTCGAGAACTCTGCGGCGTGGCAATCGTTCTGCATTGTCGCTGTCCGCCAGAAAGACTTCCATGCCTACTTCAGACTTCTCTTCTAGAGGCCACTTCACGAACTCAAGAATAAGATCGACAAGCTCAGGTGGGAGTTGCTTAAGGTAGGCAACGGTTCTCTCGGGTCCTTGCATTCCTTGTGGGATTTCACCGTCGGCCTCGCCTTTGCCAAACTTCGCAAGCATCTCAAGAGCCTGACGATGCAGCTTCTTGCCGTGTAAGAAGTCGATGAGGTCGTTGTATCGTTCACCTTCATAGAGCGCCGACTGAACGACTGCTGGTTCGCAAAAGTTGTCGATTCGAAAGAGTGATCCTGCCAGTGATGGCAGGGCGAGCATATAAGCACGGAATAGCGTAGTATCTACCAGTTGAGCAGTCTTGAGAAGTTCTGCCTCCCAGTCGACGTGCTCGGCAGACCCATCGACTACGGCTTGTGGAAGAAGGTTGCTGAAGATAACCCTGCCGGTCTCGCTGTCAAAACTCGGAGGATTCTCCTTCAAGGTTCCGTCAGGATTCAGATGTTTCTGGATCTGTACACGGGCCTGTGCCAGGAAAGAGCACAAGCAGCGAACGGCGAATTTCAGATCGTCTCCTTCTAATGGCCTGTCTGGTGGCTTGTCAGGCGGTCTGGGTCCCTTGCCTCGGATGCTCATATTGTCTGTATCCACTCGGGCTGGCGACTTGATGGATGCTGCATCAGAATCTGGCTTTCTAGCACTTCCCCTCAACTTTCCGAGCATGCCTTTTTGGGGAGTCACTGGTCCCGCCTTTGCGGCGTCTTGATCTGGGTTACTGCCGTTCTCTGTTGGCGCATCATCGTCCTCGGACCGCTCTTCGACGGTGGAGAGCTCTCCGGCAATGCTCTTTGGATAGAGGGCAATGACTCGGTCTGGCGAGGTCTCGGCATCTGTGAAAAGGTCCAACGCTGGCCTATACTTCTGCTGGTGGAACAATGCGATGGCTTTCTGGGTCATAATCTCCCGAATGCGCGCAGCCTTGTCTTCGATCAGGGTATCTTCGAGCAAGTTGAGCAGGCTGATAGCCTCATCGAATTTTTGCTTCTCGACAAGTTCCGTCAATTGACTGTCGTACGACAAAGCATTCATGCGCCAGATCATCCGGTCAGAGGCAACAAGGAAACCCTTTCCTGCGTGTGCCAGACTGATGTTGGGCTGTGGGACGTGCAGTATCATTGCTCCTGGTACGCTGATTGTCTGGAGTAAAGAGAGGGTGTCTGGATTCCGTATCTGCAGTGTGCCTTTTTCTGGAGGATTGAGTGCCAGTAGGTACGGGTAGCTGTAGCCAATTGCTTCGGGTGCGAGAGCCCATGGAACCTGTCGCTTCTCCAGTGCGTTGCCGTCTGTGTTCACGAACAGTGTATTCACATCCTTTGCTAGAAGCACCTCGTCCCCAGTCAGCGGCGTAGCCATGGGCTTGGGCACCCAACTGCTCATGCCCATGTATCCCATGCCGCTACTGCTCACGGCACCAAAGCGGACTCCAACCAGCTCTCCAGTGCTGACATCGGCGGTACTCGCAGTCTTGGCCACATTCTTGTTGATCGGAGTGATCTCTTGCGTCAGAATATCAATCACGCTGAACCCAGGATCCATGCCAGCAATCAAGCGGTTGCCATTTGCCCATATCAAGCTCTTGACACTCGCCTCCATGCTAATATCTGCCACGTCTTGCGACAACTCCACGTCCTGCCATGTCCAGCACAGTATCCTTCTCTTGGCTGCCACGGCAAGTCTCGATACCAGCCCAGGCACCTCCGTCTCAGGATCCTGGACCACATTGCTGGTCACGGTAAAGCAAGAGGCGCCCTTTGTACGCTCAAGGCGCTCCACAAGCTGGTACGTCTGAAGGTCGTGCAGGGAAACGTAGGTATCACTCAGGCTGACAAGAAGATTCGCCTCTTTGATTATGGCTAGCTGCTGGACCGGCTTCTTGCTGAACTTCTCTTCCTCCCGTAATAGATCGACTTCCTTCGACTTGGTCGGACTGGGAGGAACATCGCTGCAGCCCTCGCCTGGATCGTTCGATTCATTTATGCGGTATATGCGCAAGGCACCAGTGTTGAGTCCCACAAGTAGACGGTCGCCATATGCCAGCAGCGACTCGACTTTGGACTTGTCGCGCTGCTTGAGCTCGTGAATAGGTTGGGCCTTGAATGCGGCGAGCATCCCGGCGGTGGTGCGTTATTATCGTGGTTTCATGTCCGTTTCGATCACTCGTATGACATGAGTACCGAGTACTCTCCAGGCTCCAGCATATGAACGTCGATGCAAGTGAGCAGTTGACCTCACTCTGTCGAAGCTCACAAGCTGTCCATGGTTCCTGCCTCAGGCTCGCCTCGCTACACCTGCCCCTCTACACCGCGTCACCGCGCAATTGACGAGACAACCCCGTTCCAGCACTCTCGTTTCTACATGGCTTGATTCACAGACACACCACTTCTACTGGACACAACAAATGCCCTCATGGAGAATACGAACCTCCATGATGCCGGGCCACCGGGCGGCCCGCCAATGTCAGGACCACCGCCAGTGCCTCAACTGCCACCACAGATGTTCACTACCGCCGCTCAGCTTCTAGATCTAACCGATAGTGAGTAGTGAGGACATGTTTGAAGAGGGAGACCAACTGTCGGCGCTTCAGAGAAACTAGTGGTTGCTTTGCGCGACGGCAAGAAATTGATTGGAGTGCTTCGGAGTTGGGACCAGTTTGGTACGTTGGTCACTGCCTTGTATGGGGCTCACAGTCTAACGATGATATCTACAGGCAACCTCGTTCTCCAAGATACGATCGAACGCCTCTTCTGCCAGAACCTGTATTGCGACATCGAGAGGGGCATGTTCCTCGTTCGCGGCGAAAACGTGCTCCTGCTCGGGGAGATTGTACGTGGCATCAGAACGACGACATACAACAGTCAAACTGATCTTTCGCTCAGGATCTCGACAAGGACGACTACGTGCCGGAATCATTCGAACAAGCACCCGTCGAGAAGGTATACGGTTTGAAGAAGCAGGAGGAGCAAGACAGAAAGAAGACCGACAAGTCCAAGCAGAAGAAGTTGGCAGAGTTTGGTTTCGAAGGAGAACACAGCGGAGAGGTCATATTTTGATGCCGCAGAGAGGCACAAACATTGGACGACTCTTGCTGGAATATCTCGCGAAGTTCCATACGTCTTGAACATGCAGACGTTTCTATCAGCTTGGACCTCTGAAGCTACGTTCGTACGACTGCGAACGACATCGACGAAGTTAGTCGCGCGTACACCTTGAGCATAGCCCACGGCACATCCGTTTGGATCGCTCATACATTGTACGCCAGTTCCAACAATGAAGCTGAAACTATCACGAGCGAGTCAGCATGCGATCGTCAAACGTCCCTTTTCACTCTCCGCTTCGCATAGATTGTCGAGTCTGTGTTACATTGCACAGACTAGCTTGGTGTCGAACAAGAAAGTTGTAATGCCTGTCAACTGCATTCAATACAGCGCGTGATCACATGCTGGAAGTTTGCTTGCTTGAGCTTTGACCTAGATCTCACTGGCGTCATTTTATTAGTGGGAAGTCCCGTCACCCGAATTCACTCACACGAGCCTACGCTCGATTCGGAAATTTGTGGGGCGCTGTTTCGCACTTGCCTTCAGTGTTTCTGCCGCCGCTTCCTTCTTCTTTCACATGCTGTCGCCATCGACAGACCTCGCGCAAACATCAACATACTCGATGCGCATCGCCGCGCCTGACCACAAGTACCTGGACTCGAGTCCATTTGGTGTTTTGGACCCTTTTCACGTGCCGACAGCTGCGCGCGACCATCGCGTCCTCTATTGAAGGTGAGTTGCAATCTATTCCGCCCCGGCGCAACATCCCTGGAACCCTCGAGACAGGCGACGAAGACAAGAGAAAAATATCAGCGACACTGTACTGGACCCGGTCGCTTCCCTGGATTCGGAAATCAAGTCAGGAGTGCGGCGCATGTGTTCACATTCACTGCAATTCCGCCGGCGGCCCGTGCCTTCCTAATTTCTGACGACTGGTGCGCACCTCGACTTCCCCGCGACCACAACAACCACTTTCGAAATCTGCACGACACAGTCCAGAGTCGCCGAAAAATCCTCGAGTCCCTCGACAACAAATTTCATTCACTCACCTTGGCTCCTCGAGCGTCGGTCACGGGATCTGGCCCTCAGAAATCCATCCGCCACGCAACTGCCGCCTGGATCCACCTGCCTGCCATCCGCCACATCACGCCAAGCATCAACCTCACGGGACTTGGATTGTAATGTTCTGTGCCTTGCTGATCTCTTTGAAGTAGCAGCCCAGTCGCCACAGAAGGGCGCCCGACATGTCGTCCGCCACTGGCATGACGACTCGGCGCGGCACCAAGCGCAACAACTCGGGCGACACCATCGAGGTGAAGCAGAAGGCCTCCGCCATCACAATCTCCGATAACAGCGAGAATGAGGGAACTGGTGGCAGAGTCGTGCGGTCTACCCGCAAGTCCAACTCCACAGCCGCCACCAACCGACCATGGGGCAGAAAGGGCAAAGTAAGCAGCAACTTCTTAATGGTCTATCTCATGCCACTGACACTTTCACCAGGCGCCCGTTCAAGATGTTGTCGCCTCGCCAGCTCCAGCTGTCCATCAGCCAGTGCAACCAGTCATCGACTACCCTGTCCCAAGTGACGACGACTACGTAGAAGAATACGATTTCAGTAACGAGGTCGAAGTCGAAGACGATGAAGACGAGGGTCTGTACGACGATGATGACGACGCCAAATCAGTCATCACACTCTCATCTGAGGCCTCGGAGAACTCTGAGCAGGGCCTGTCTGAGCGGCCGTGGAAGAACTTTGACCTCAAGATGCGCGAGCAATGGGAATTGATGTACTCGACCGTCACCATGCAGGCACTTCATGGCTCCTGGGATATCACGGAAGACTATCAGCGCGAGAAGGACGAGGAGATGTGTCGGTACTTGGAAGACTATCCACTGGTGAAGTGGGTCTTGCCTAAGGAGCAGGCGAACCAAGCCTACTTCCGGATGACGGAGCGGAGTCGCTGGCGCATGCTTGGGATTCGCATCTACAACCAGTCACGCGCTCCTGATTGGGGACCTGGTGGACCTGGCCCTGCCGGGCCTCCTGGCGCATCGCCCGCCGCTCGAGCATCACAACAACCCATTAACCCACCACGTGACATGTATCCGCAAGCGAAGCCTCGCCCCGGATCTGGTCCGCCACAGCAGCAGCCCTATCCTCCGCAGGGTATGCCGCCGCAGCAGCAGCGTCCGCCAGTGTTGCCGCCTCCTCCGCATGCATTGCCTTCACAGCCGCATGCCCAGCCTATTGCAGTTCCACCAGGCGTCATTCATCACCATCATCATCAGCCAGGCCCACAGGGACCTCCTCGCCCTCAAGGTCCATACCCACCACCGGGTGCTCACCCTCCTCAGACTCCACAAGGCCCTCCACCTCCTGGCATGGGTCGTCCTGTTGGCCCGCCGCAGACCATCGCCTATGGCATGCAGCATGGTTGGCCACCTGGTCACATGGTGCCTGTGTCCCACACCAACTTTCCCTCACCAATGGAGCAGGCAAAGCCGCGGTCAGTATTTCGAAATCACACAAACTTCCCGACTGACCCATCCTATAGCAAGGGCAAGGAGAGGAGAGAACCGACACCTCCGCAGGGCACTCCACCGCCGCCGCCCCCGACTCCGCCGTACGAGATGCGTAAGAAGCCGGTCGAGAAGAAGGGGGCCGCCGCCAGCAGTAGTAAAGCGGGTCGCAAGAATGCGCGTCGGCAGGCCGAGGCCGAAGAGTTCCCATGGACACGAAAACTCAACTTCCCAGAGGTCAAGGCGAAGGCATCTTGGAACGATGGTGTCTACGACGCAGAGACACTGCAGGCTATGGATGCCACTCGCTTGCGCAACGTGGCCATCATTGACGAGCTTGACGCCAAGGTGCAGGAGCAGCAGCGTAAGTAATCGTTTAAAAATACAGGCTCGTTCCCTCACTAATGCCTGCGACAGGCCTCGCCCGCGCGACCAAGAAGAACAAGCAGGTGAACAAGGGCCTGGAGTCAGACGACGGCGACGGCAAGAAGGAGAAGAAGAAGCGCGAGGGCCGCAAGGGCGAATCTGGTGGTGATCCATATCACTCGGGTGCCTTTGCATTCGCTGCCAAGGAGGACGAGGAGTTGGCCGTTGGACTCGGCTACAAGACGCCAGACGAGGCTATTGCGGCGGCTCAGGCGGACAAGCTGGACTCAGACGTGCAGGCCAAGATCAAGATTTGCTGGAACCCGGGCAAGAAGGGCACCACGGAGAACCTCGAGCAGGTCAAGTTCTCTGTAAGAGACACCGTCGCCACTCGCAAGCAGTTGGAAGACACTCCGATCCTCACTAAGCGCGCGGCGGAATGTGTCGTGGACTTTTGTCCGGACATGCTGTGGCGCGGTATGCTCCTGCGTATCGCCAGCGAGGCAGGTCTGGGCAACAAGGACGTCCGTGATCGATTCTGCTACAACGGCTGCTACTGCGACAAAGCAACCATCACCAAGCGCATCTCTGCCGCTCTGGGCCAGAAGCAAATTCAACCAAAATCTCGGGGCTATCTTGCTGGCGAGCTGGAGTGGTACGACGAGAACGTCAAAGACTTCACCAACTACATCGACTACTTTGGCAAGCGCAGCACTCACCGCAACATGCTCAAGATCCAGATGCAGAACGAGCGTCGCAAGACGAAGCAGCGTGAGCGTGACGAGGCCATGGATGCCAGCGACGAGCAGGGACCTAGCAAGTCTCGCAAGGACGATGATGGCGACGAGATCATGGATGATGATGTCGACGGTGATGGAGAGGGTGATGAGGACGGTCACGAGTCCGATGCGAGCGACGATAGCAACGCCGTCTCCATTCAGGACTCTGACATTCTCGATAAGATGGAGGATTGAAGGGTTCGACATCTACCATTCATCGGCTGAATGACGAGCGTCGTCCTGCGTCGGCTAAGAGACCATCCCCGAAACCGCCACTTGAGGGCAATCACGAGGAGAAGTAAGAGCATGGCATGGGTATGAATCGGCCGGCCTCACGTTTGGCGTCCTGTCAAGCTGGTTTCGCCACTTGCATTTCTTGGAAGTCGCTTGTGAGATTGCGTCTTCTGTTCACACCACCACTGAAGAAGACAAGCATCTCGGAAGACGAGATTCCTGGCAACTTGTGTTTTAGCAGCGAAGCGTTTCTTTCATCGACATGGAGCCCCCATTGGGTGGCTAAGTTCTGTAGTTCAAACAAAAGACAAGCCCTTGTATCTTACTATCAGACGAGACTGGGGGAGTACCAGATCTCACTGTTCACTCTTCGTCGTCGCATTCAATCTCGTTATCTGAAGCGAGGTGTGGTGATGCAATTCCCGAAACAATGCAATCATGACAAAAAGCATCCAAGATCGATCAAAAGTCTAAACTATGGCTTCAATCTATCGGCAAGTCCGGTCAAAAGTCTACCAGCCGGTTCACCAAAACTTCAGCTCGGATATCTGTGAAGATCTCGCTCCGTGTTGGTGTTTACCCGACCGTTGTTCGAGCTCTCTCCAAACGCAGGAAGATGCTACTTCTCAAAGAGGAAGGGACAGTCGTTGCCAACTCACATGCTGTCTGGAATCAAGAAGCTTTCACTCTTCACGGGCCCACGTCGGCGCGACTGGCGGCGTTTCCGAGTGGTTGGAAGCCGATGTACAATGACGGGTACCCCTCGTTCATCGATCAACATCGACTTCTTCTCGTCTTCGTTTGTGTGCTCGCGCTCACGACAGCTGTACAACTCTGCGGTGTATCGACATCTCCTTTGTGCTGTGTGCGGAAAGGGGCAAATTGGTGCTTGTGCCAGGTTTGGCGCGGGAGGGTACAAACGATGTCGCGAAACGCGTTTCTGCCGGAAATGAGATGAGAATCGATTGACGATGGTACTGTTTGCTGCGCCACAGGTCTCGCTTGGAAGACATGGTGCTTCCCTGGAAACGCATTCGAGCTTGTTGTTGGCGCGGGGTGCGATTGGGGTGGTCGGGATCAGGAGTGTCATGTGTGGCTGGGGAGGGTGATTCTCAGGCGCGCTCGTCCTGCACGAGCAAGCTCCCGCCACAACTGTGCGACAAGGTCTGGCCCGTGAAATGGGGACATCAGGAACAGGTGACGTCGAAGGCAATGCCTGATCCGATCGAGCGCAGATGTGGATTACACTGGATCAAAGACCATACGACGCCTGCGTGGTTGGAGCGCTGTGCGAGTGTGACCTCACCGCCAGAAGCAAGATGCGCTGTGCGATTCACCGTGGTGACGGAGGGCGATGGGCGATGGAGACGGAGATCTTGGCGGTTCCTGACCGCTTGCTGGAACATGCAGGTCCGGCTGGGTAGCGCGAGCCACCTCCCGGCCCTGGCGTGGGCAGCAATGGGCGAAACTTGGAATTAGCTTCGGATCAATCTGTCAAGCTTCCTTGTTGCGATCGACGAGCGCCGACCAAGAGCAGCACGACCTCTCCAAGAGACGAATCGCGAGCGCAGAGACGGCGACTGCAGGTCTCCTAGCGGGAACGTGGTAATATAGCAGCCGCGACTTTGAGTCTAGCCCGCGGGGGCTGGGCGGCGGTTGCTGTCCTTTGACGTCGTACCTGTGTTGTTGCAGCCACATGCAAAAACCGCAATTTCCCCCAAGCGCCGCACTCTTCCCATCTCTTCACCAGCCTTCATCTTCACGCTTCTTCACGTGTTGCACGTTTGCCAGCATCTGCCAGCACCAGCACCGTCGAGCTATTCATCAGCTGCATCCTGCCATTGATTGACTTCAGCATCCACAACAACATTCCATCCATCACCCAACGGTCCAACCACCTCTTCAAAATGAAGGCCTCTCTGACTCTGCTCGCCGCTGGCGCTGCTCTGGCAACCGCCCAGTCCCTCAGTGACCTCCCTCAGTGCGGTGTATGTTATCGTTCGGCCGTTCATCAGATGAAACGAACACTCACTGACAGCTGCACAGCAAACATGTATCAGCAACATGCAGGGCAAGGCTTCGCAATTGGGTTGCTCCAGCTCGAGCGATGCCGCCTGCTTGTGCTGTAACGCTGACTTCGGCTTCGGTGTGCGCGACTGCGCCAACCAGGCCTGCCCCAACGCTCAGGATGCTCAGACTGTCATCACCTTTGGAACCAACTACTGCCAGAGTAAGTGATGGGAGGGCATGTGACAAAAGCTTGGACAGGAACTGATTGCACTCCAGTGGCCCTCAATGGCAACTCCTGCCCCAACGGCGGTGCTGGTGGAAGCTCTGTCCTCGCTGGCGCGAGCGGCTCTGGTTCCATGTCTGGCTCTGGCTCAATGACGATGACTGGATCTGGCGCCGGCGCTTCTTCTACTGCCACCCAGACTAGCGGCGGTGACAACGACAACGACAACAACAGCGGCTCCTCCAGCGCGATCACTACCTCTGCCTTGACCGCTCTCGTTTCCGCCAGCGACTCGACCTTCACCACCACCACTGGCTCGACTACCATCTACGGTGTCGCTGGCGCTGTTGGCGGTGCTACTGGCTCTGCCGCTTCTGGTGCTTCTTCCGTCGCTTCGGGCGCTTCCTCTGCCGCCTCTGACGCTTCGATGGCAGTCTCTGGCGCGATGTCTTCTGCCTCGAACGCCGCCTCCTCCGCTGCCTCTGATGCTTCGACCGCCGCTTCGGGTGCTGAGGCTTCTGCTTCCAACGCTGTCAGCAGCGCTGGTGCCGACGCTTCCAACGCTGCCAACCAAGCCACCGGCGGCTCGTCCTCTTCATCTGACAGCGGTGCCATGGCCACCGCCGCCCCACAAATTCTCGGCATGGTCGCCCTGGCCGTCTTCGCTCTGTAAGGAGCTAAAGCACTTCCCCCTTTTCACGACACGAGTACCATCCCTTCGAGGATGACGATTTATGCAGCACACGAGAGACGCCCGGTACGGCTCACGCAGACCTTCACCTCTTTCACGAAGTGAACGTCGCTGAACGGGAGACGTCGGACGATAGCAGTTGGATTTTCACATGATACCACTTCTGGCACGCACGAAGTAAAGAGCGCGATTGAGCTGTTTCGACACAGGACTTTGAGGTCCTTGATGTTTGATGTGGAGGTCGTCGGTTGGAAGACGAGTGTAATGTTTATAGTCCATTTCGTAGTTGGTGAATGGAAGAAATAGCAGTGCAGCAGAAGTTCGTGCGAGGAGGTTCAATTAAGCTCATCTGTAAGCTTCAGAGCATGTGGGTTCTGTGCATTGACCGCGTTGACAGGGAAGGAGCAATGTCGACGCGCGACACTTCAGGACTTGAGGAAGGACCGGCCAGGCAGTCACGCACCTTCACCTTGAAGGCATCTGCGACCTGAATAACTTTTTACCTCACCTCGACAATATCGACATTCGCTCTCTTCGCTCGACTCAACAGTGGCTGCATCTCAGGTCAGTGTTAGTGCCAGGATGCATCTCCATTGAAGACACATCTGACACGAGGCAGACAGAACGAACACCAGCATCATGGGGTGGGACTTCTTTTGCGCCCTTTGCGGCGCCCCTTTCAAAGACCTCGAAAAGAGCTTCGTGGGATCTAAAGATCACGAGTATCCCGAAGACATGGACCTGGACGTCGAGGGAATGCGAAAGATCATGGAGGAGATAGCTTCTGGCGAGCCGGGAACCTGCGATTACTCTGTGCTGACGGAGAAGTCTGTCGCTTGGCTGCGGGATGTGCGAGCGATCGGCAAGAATGTCGATGGCAAGACATTCATTACCGGCGTGGGAATCGAATGGCCAAGCGGCTGGGTCTCAGTCGATCCCGGCGACGACGAAAACGTTCCTTCCTCAAGCCAACTGGAGACGCCAGTCCAGCCAGGGCGGCTTCGTATCGACACCTATTGCCTCGTGGACAACCCTCTCGGCCACATGGCTTTCCCGTTGCATGCAAAATGCTTCGACATGCTGTCAAAAGTCCAGCAGCATCGCACCCAAGACAAAAAGGTCCAGCCGAAAGCGCTTGATCTAGATGTGTTGTACAGTGGCATGAGGAAACACGTCCGTATGGTCGAGCCCGGACTCGCAGAACACCACTTGAATTTGCGAAATTACGATCCGCTTGGAGACGAGATCGATCAGTGGTGGGCGGGCAAGGGCGAGTCCATGGAGGTAGTTGCAGTCGTCAAGTTCAAATCACTGCTTCCTGAGTGCTGACTCCATACAGCCATGGTACCATGATCCTATCGATATTCCTGTTCTGGATGCCCTCGACCAGACAAAGCGTCCGAGGCGGGTCAGACTCTGGGCAAGGAGCACTGATTCGGCGGCGAATTGCTTGAGCGACTTACCAGCGGAACTTCTCGTGCTCGTTGCCGGACACCTTGACGTTCGGTCTGTCGTTCGATTAATGCGCACTTGCCGCGAGGTCAACGCCGTCCTGGACAAGAATTTCTGGCGGGGCAGACTGCTCTCTGATATGCCATACTTGTTCGAAGTCCGGAAGCAAGTCAGCGAGGACCCTGTAATCAACTCTTCTATCGACTGGAGAGACTTGTACGGTCGGATGCTGCTGCAAAGCGAACCAGGACATTGGGACAGGGTGTGGTGGAAGTTTACGGACCCGGCTCGCAAGTGGGACAGCTCAATTGTCGTTGTAAGCTCACAGTACTGACGTGATCCAGGCTACCCCCAAATGCAGATCTAATGTTGGAGTGTTTTGGTGGATACGGTCGTGGCGGACTGTTGAAGCGAGGCAACATGGTCTCGAAGTTCGATCCCAGCTTGATTGGAATTGCGAGTCGATATCGTGTATGGCGCTGTGCTGAGGAACTGCTCGACATCTGCGAGAAGCACAGGGACTCTGAAGATCAGGGTACGGAGTCTGATGGCGGAGAATCAGAGAACCCAGAGTGATCGATGATGCATCCTGAAAGAAGTAATTTCTGCCTGAACCGTTCTCAATGCAGCGATGAGCTCGGAAAAGAACAGATGGACCGGGAGGTGGTCATGGCTACTGGCTTTGAGATTGGGGGTTTGGGGATATAGATAGTGGCTCTGCGAATGGATGCATCTTTTTCAGAATCGTCTCTCTCTCAGTCTCTCTCAAAGTGTTACTGGCGACTGAAACCGTGATGGGGACGAATTGACGTTCAGGAGAATCCCAACTCGTGAAGTGTCGTGAAGTCTGAAGGCAAGCATTTGGCTTCTGAAAAGTCGCGGGAAGAACGGCCAAGCAAATTTGCGACTTCGACCAACTTCAGGAGCTCGCGAAGATATTACATCAACATGCGTTGGCAATCGAGCAGCCATGGTGTATCTCATTCGCTTTATCCAAATGCACGAGACGTTCAGAAGACCTGAGACTGATGCGCTCGCTGATCTGAACGGCTTCAAATTGGAATGGATCTCGTACTCCGACGATGTAGGTGACTCAAAAAGATGGTAAGGCGAAGGGCGAGTGGAGTGAATACCTGCCGACCTTTCTTCTTGTTTTTGTCTCCATGTCTCAAGACTCGTCGAGCTGCCCGGCAATCGCGGGTATGGTTGGTATGACACCCTACTCGTCCTTTGCCTTCCTCTGCTGCTTCTTACATACGCTGATTGACTATAGTCTCCATTCGCGATCATCCGCTTCCAAGATGTAGACGACCATGAGACAGCAGCCAAAGCCCTCATCTCCCGGTCCATTATGACCTACGCCATCTACGAGCTTTGGGGGTCTGGTCATGACTACGATGCACTCCACAAGAACCTCCGCGAGCGGACAGAGCACCTCTGGGAGAAGTATCGAAAACCTTCCTTCCGGTTCGAACTCGACAGCTTCCATGGCAGTCGGTCTTACAAGGAGCAACGGGAGATCATGGAGTCATTGGGCTACATGGACTTCCAAGGGCCTATCGTCATGAAGAACCCTGACCATCACTTCACGATCTTCGAGGACTTCCATCTGGACGCTCAGGCCCCTCATCAACTTCATTTCGGTAGACTGATTGCTGAGAGCGGACGAAAGGCTATTGCGAAGTACAATTTGAAGAAGCGAAAGTACATCGCCACGACGTCCATGGATGCTGAGTTATCGCTTGTCACTGCGAATATGGCACAAGCTGCACCGGGACGATTGTCCTACGACCCATTCATGGGCACTGGCTCCTTTCCATTGGCATGCGCGCACTTCGGCTCGACAGTCTTCGGCAGCGATATGGACGGCCGCAGCGTTCGTGGCAAGAAGGGTCGGAACGTCAAGGCCAACTTCGAGCAATATGGCACTTCTTCACTATACCTCGATGGCTTCGCTGCAGATCTCACAAACACGCCCCTTCGGCAGAGCCGGTATCTCGACTCGATAGTCTGCGACCCACCATACGGCGTTCGAGAAGGACTTAAAGTCCTAGGCAGCTTGAAGCCAGCTCTGCAACAAGAAGTCATTCTCGCGAATGGAAAGCCAGCACATCTCCAGAACGACTACATCCCACCAAAGAGACCGTACAGCTTCCTCCGCATGCTCGACGACATCCTCGACTTCAGTAGCAACATGCTCATTGACAATGGCAGGTTGTGCATGTGGATGCCCGTCGCCGGAGCCGTCGACGAAGAGGAAGCTACTGAGTCGGAGACGGTCCCTGAAGATGCCCCTGAGCAGCAGGAAGAGTACGACATCCCTCAACATCCAGCGCTGGAGCTTGTGAGCTGTTGTACGCAGGACTTCAACAAGTGGTCTCGAAGGCTGCTCACGTATCGAAGACTTCGAGATGGTGATGTGGATGCTGACAGTCTGGCTGCGTATCAGATGCAGAGGCTGGATCTGCAGGCTAATGGCAGTGTGACGAGGAGTACGGCTGATGATTTGAATGATTTCCGAAGAAAGGTGTGTTGTCTTCGATCTTCTTTCTCTCTTTCTTTCTGTTGCTAACTCAATTTTAGTACTTCATGGGCTTCAAGGACCGAGTTTGACCTTGATTCATACTGGAGGACTTCATAACGCCATCGCTACCGTTGCAGACGCATCTGGAGCAGGTCTTGATCGGCGACTAAGAGTCTGCGTCTTTGCCTTCCATCCACGACCTGTGATGGTCGAACTCAACGCTTCACACTCAGCGCCGTCCAGACCTTTATGCCCTCCAAGATTGCTCTTCCTTTTCCCCCGTTTTCAATCAGATTTCGTCCTTCCGCCCTCAAAACAACATTCCACAACTCCTAAACCCCCAATGATACACCACCAACCACTCTCCATCCTTATCCCTCTCCCAATGCAACAACCCCAAACTATCCCTCGTCACCCCATCCACATCCCCCGAAATCTTCACAAAAAACCACACATACGCCTGTCCCCCAATCACATCCACCTCGGCATGCTCTCCAATGATATCCATCCGCCAGCTCGGATTCATCGTCAACATCATCTTGTACGCCGCGAAGTGCTGTTCGCGGTTCAGCTCGACGGCGAGGTTGTTGTGTCGAGCTTTGAAACGTGGGTGGGCGTAGGACATGGCGGTGGGGAAGTCCCGGGCGTTGAATGAGTCGACGAGGTCGTGGGAGCGTTGGAGGGCTTCCCGGACGGCGGGGTTGGTTGTTGGGTTGCTGGGGAGGGACTGGTGGGCGTAGGTTCCTGTGGGCTTTTGGGGGAGGAGGAGGGAGAGAGAGGTGGAGTTTTTGGGGAAGGGGCCGTGGTAGGGTGGTGTTGTCGAGGAGGTGGGGGTTGGGAGGGACATGATCCGTGAGTCCTCTCCAGTCGAGTCGTGGGATCTCCTTTCTTGTCTTTCTAATCTTATATTGAGGACGTCAAGCCTCTTCGACGCGGACGACCAGACTGAATCAAGTGGAACGACGGTTTGACTTCAAAGCACTCAGAAAGAGAGAATGGGTTCTGCAGTACGACCAAGGCGATAAGAAGAAGAAAAGACCAAGCAGAACTAACCAATGCCAAATAGCCCACCAAGCGAGGGAAACAACCCGAGCTAATGATAAAGACAACGTGCCAGGCCTCCACCCATCTGCACATACCTGGTCAAAAACGTGTGCGTACTGAAGATCAATGCAACTCCGTTCTAGGGCCTGCCACAGACAACAAATTAACAAGTCTGACGTCGAGAACAGTGCTTGAAGCCGTTCAGCTTTGTTGATCCTTTCAGGGTCTCAGCTGCCCACATGTCGTCAACGTGGCGTTGCCAATGGTTGGAGCGTGCGGTTGTTTGCCGAGTGTGCGTTTTGAGGCGTTCTCTCATTGAAAGGTTGTGTTGGTTGCAGTGGGTGGTAACATTGGTTCTGATAGCTTAACGAGATTCTTGCTGACGTTTTGCAGAGGTTGTTGAATCATCAATGGTTATGAAGCAAAGAGACAATGGAAACGTGGATTGAAGGATTCAAGGCCTGGACATCCTCTGGCTCGGCAAAGAAACACGAGCTCCTGATTTCCATGACCGAGCAGGGAAGGGAATCCTACGTCCTCTGGTTGCCGAATCGACGACTGGCCTTCCCGTCTCTCCTCCACACGTTCTTGTTCCAAGTCCTTCTTTGCACGAGCCGTGATGGACGCTTCCTTTTGACCAGAGTGGGACATCGAGCCAGGCGAAAATGTGGCGTCGAGATGGCTTTGCCATTGGATTGAAGCTGCATTTGGATTTTGAGGCCGCCGAAGGATGGACCTCACCTGGGACCTCAGGCCACAACATCGAGCCTCGCGAGCCATGAAGACGGTCCCATCAACGCGTCCCGGAGAGGTTTGCTCGTCTTAGAAGCCATGGCGACAAACAAGTTCTCGTACCATCCCCTCGAAGAAGGCGAGATCAGGATCTTAATCGTAAAGCCCGGCCAAGCCGAGCAACCTCTTCGAACGCAGCTGGAACACGATCTCTTGGAAGGCGAAGACAATGAATATGAAGCCTTGTCATACGCCTGGGGCGACACGTCGGTCCTACATCCCTTGCAATGCGGCGGAGGAATCCTGAACATCACGTTCAATCTCCGACAAGCCCTTCTACGCCTTCGATCCCCATCGTCCATCCGACGCCTCTGGGTTGATGCGGTGTGCATAAACCAGGATGACCAGGACGAGAAGCTCAAACTGATTGCTATCATGCGGCATATCTATGGCAAAGCGAAAACTACTATCGTCTGGCTCGGAGATGCTGCTGACGATTCAGACGAGGCGATCAGGTACTTCGACAGCCTTGAGCTACGACTTAGACAAAAGATCGCGGACCACTTCAACGCCCGGCTACCCTTCGACGAGCCGTCTGAGGTAATACGGGCGTACATGAGGTCGTTTGGTCAAACCCTCGAGACTTTGTTCGAAGGCTTCGATCCAGAACGAACGATGAGGGCTATCGCGGCTTTTATGGCCAGGCCTTGGTTTCGACGCGGATGGTGTATCCAGGAGTTCATCGTATCCGCCGATGTCAAGATGTTGTGTGGCGAGAAAGAGTGTTATTCCGCGTTCGCCATGCCGACGTTTACGTCTGCGTTCGATGCTGCTAATATCACATGGAACAAGTTCGTCACTCCGCTCCAGCGAGAAGACGTCTTTCGAGGCATCGAGCAGATGACACAGATCCAAAACCAACGAAATGAGTACGAGAAGAAAGATGTTGGGAGTCATCATCTCTTTCGATTGCTGCAGAAGTATCGGACTTCTCAGTGTACACTGCCGATGGATAAAGTGTACTCCCTTGCCGGTGTGTCGAAAGGCTGGTCGGAACCCGTTGGACGCAGGGCGAAAGATTTACCTGCTATTCAGCCGTCCGTCTTCGATATGCCGGCTTCCAGTAAACGGGAACTGTACCTTTACGTGGCTCATCGAGTTTTGCAAGGAGGCTCGGGAGAGTCACTCTTCCGTGAGGCAGCGAGATCACCACGGACGTCTGAGCCTGACTGGCCTAGTTGGGTCCCTGACTGGTCAGAGTCTCCAGTTACGTCCGCGTACAGTCATTTCTTTAGCGAGACGCAGTGGTTCTTCAAAGCCGGTGGAGCTAAACGACACGACGTGCCCGAGCCAGACTTCACCGCCACCACAAACCCAGACGACGGCAAACCCATCCTCTGCGTCACAGGCACCCTCATCCAAAAAGTCTACGTCGTCTCCACCCACGACCCGCACCGCATCACCCACGCGCCCAACCTCTCCCATCTCATCGGCATCCTCCACAGTCTCCAATCCTTTCAAGCCGTCTGGGAGTCCGCCTTTCCCGGCGAGGGATATCCGACAGGCGAGCCCTGGAGCACTGTCCAAGAAACCACCTTCCGCGCAGGCCAAGCAAAAGAACCCTCCGAATTTGCACAATCCGCGTATCGAGAGTGGGGATGGGGTCTAGGAAACGAGTTAGAATTCGACTTGGCGGAGGAGAATACCTCCAAGGAAGCGTATGGGAGTGACATGGCTGTTGTGGAGATGTTGAAGAGTACGGCGGAGCTGTTGCCGACGTGGTCGAGAGATGTGGGGAATGCGGTTAAGGGACGGGTTGCTGTTGTTACGAGTTCGGAGGGGCAGGCGTATGTTGGACTTGCGCCTGTGGGGACGGAGGTAGGGGATAAGATCTGTATTATGCGATCGTGCTCGGTGCCGTATATGTTGAGACCGATGGGCAACGGGAGGTATAGGCTTGTTGGGGACAGCTACATCCACGGGATTATGCAGGGGGAGCTTGTTGAGGGAGTGGATGTAGGTTGGGAGACGATTGAGATTGAGTGAATGATATCGTGGCAGATTTCGATTGTTTTCTCGCGGTGCCCTGAAGGCACGTCCTTACGGACGCGAAAGATCAACCTCCACAAGAGCAGGCGCCTCGTGCCCAGCCCAGCCAGATTCAAGTTCCGCTCGAGGCATTGCTCCCGTCATTGAGGGCTTGTTGCTCTCACTAGATTCGTAGGCAACTCCTTCTTCAACAGGCAATTCTCGATGTACGCCCTCGCCAGTCAATTCTGGCTTATCAAAAACGTTTGATTCAGGCTCTCCTTCCGGCTCCTGATCAGCGACTCTCCGCTTTCTTCGCCATCGCCATAGAAAAATTCCGATTGCGATCAATAAGAGCACTGCGACTGCCACGCCGACCCCGATGCCTGCTTTCGCTCCTGTTGACAAGCCATGTGATGAGGATGCTAGTATGTATGTCCGTGAGTTTCCAGTCCCCGTCGTTGTTGGGGCCGCTCGAGTTCGTGTCGCTTGCGGTTGCGCTGAAGTGGGCGTACTCCGAAGGTACTCGAGATCGGAAGCCTTCCAAGCGACGGTGATGGGGTTGGCTTGGAAAGTCATCGCTTGGGCGGTTCTCGTTGAAGAGCTGCCGACGAGCGTCACGACTTGACTGCCGAAGCCAGCTAGGTTGCAGAAAGCTGGCTCAGATCCGGTCTGATTCGCAAAATAAGTCAGAGAGCTGCGCAGCTGGTTTAGCGGTTGTTGAGATCTATCATAGGCTTTTCGTAGCTCTTACTGCGGGCAGCACACAGCAGTCGTGAGATCCGTCTCCGGGTGGGCGATTCCACCGGTCACTGTCAGGTAGCCATTGGGGCAAGCTCCGGGAGAGAAAACAGCACCACTCGAGATGTTGTTGACGTCTGAAGGGAAACATGCTTGTCGTGGTCCACGAGACGCCACCTGTGATGCTGATTCCCAGGAGTCATTGCCCGCTGGTGATAGAGTGTAGGTGCGGTCCAGGCAAGATCTCGGAGGCGTGAAGGGCGGTAGTGGATTTCTGGTCAATATCGACGGAATCTCTTCTCGTTTCCTGAGCTGATGTATCCGCCGAACGATGACTTTGACTGGCATGGTCGGTGCACTGCCGTCCAGTAGAGCCGACCTTGTGACTGCTCGCAATCCTGGGGAGATGCCCTTTTTATTGCTTCCATGGTGCTTTGGAATCTTTGGATTTTGGTCGGTGGCGTATCTGCTGCAAGGTGCAGTATGTCAATAACATGAAGATCTTGTTTGTCAGATATCGATGGATTCGGTGACTGTGCAATCAAGCCGCAGAGAGTTGTTCACCGGTCGGCCACGTGCATCATGCGGCTGGGAGGTTGATTTTAGCTCAAAGGCAACCTGCCGAGAAGCTGCTTTATTAGCTGAGGCAGCAGAGGGATTGCTGAACATAGATCGGTATTGCCTGTATCGACTTGCTCTGGTGATCGAATGGACATTGCTGCTGGTGATGCACCTCCAAAAAATCCACGGAATGTCGCATGCCGTGGCACAGGATTGAGCTGAAACTCATATCAGACTTTCTTTGAAAGCAGCTGTGCCTGCAGCCACAGCTCCAACGTAGATCTTGCCCGGCTGCTCAAGCATCGCTGATGATGTTCCCGGATCGAATCATTCTGCTACTATCAATAGCAATACAGGAAGAAGCTTACTTTCTGCCTTCGCCATCATCTATTGATGTTTCGATCGGGTCTCTTCTAGTGATAAGATCTGAAAAGTAAGCTTCAATTCAAAGTGTTGGTACGTATAGATCGTCAACAGATCTGATGAAATGACTGCGAGAGCTCGTCAGCTATATTCATGTGCCGTGAACCAGCCCTCCCGGAGGCCTATGATGCATGATCAATGCTCGGAGCCAACCACGAGCGTGTCTTGTCTCTTGAGAGATCACTATGCATCGGCATTCCAGTGGCGAAACGATGCTGAATCTCAGGGACTGAGCAGTGCAGCCCTCCATGGGTTGAAGAAGGCCATGCGCTCTCAAGTCAATGGACACGACGTCCAAATAGACAGCCATGTTTGCCAAGAACCGGCCATAAGGCGCTACTCTAGACAAGCATACGTGGTCGAGAACTGCCGTGTGCTCGTGAAGTCTCCCATTGAGTCGGTGCCACGTAGGTACGAGTTGCAAGAGTAGACGTTCTGTGCCAGCGTCCTCCGCAAAGATCGAGGTTCGAGACTCGCTGTGGCTGATTGAAGATTGGGACCAGTATAGTCGTGAAATGAGGAGCCGGAGTCACATGTCAAGACGAAAAGCTTCCCTTGCTCCTTCCGGTTTCTTCCCGTGGAGACAGCAGGAAACAGCGCCTGTCCAACGGCAGGCTTCTCGCACAGCGAGGAGCGTGAGGTATTATTCCCAGTGAGCCGACATCGCCCGAGGGTGTTTTGATGGCAGACAGTTAGTCCGGTCACCCCTGGAAGTAGAGAGGCGTTGTTGGTTTGGTGGTGGTGCTGGCTCGCTGGCCCTCGGCACAAGCTCAGACGTCAGATCGTGGGGAGACATGGGCACACGCCGGTCTCGTGAGGTGTGAGAGTCACACCCAGAGCTTCGTCCTTACTTACTCATTTCACTCACCATTGGCATTCCTGCTTTCTGCTGTCTTGTTGCTTCTTGAGCGTGGCCCCGTCCCTCTACTGCACGTTGTCGTCCTCAATTCCCGGCCGGGCCTGTAGGCCTGCAAGCAACCGCCCACCATGTCGTGGAAGAAGTCGGGTATCCACGAATGTGCCTCCATTACGTTGGAACCAGCGCTGACAGTTGTAAAGCCCAGCTGATGGAGACCATCAAGCACTACTCCAGCTTCCCGGCGACTGGAGTAAGTCTACGGCAGATGGTCCAGTTCGGGAGTAATCCCTCTACCGGTATGATCTAGCAAACAACGACCCATGGATCATGCATTGAATATGAGCATTAGGCACTCTCTTCCGGGCCTCCCAATTCCTCTCAGAGGAGCTTCCCATACGATTAGCGCATCGAGTACAAGAGCTTGGAGACCTCCCCGATGGCTTGAACGAGATGGAGAGCATAAAGCGGGTGCAGGATTGGTATGCACAGTCGTTTGAGGTATGCATATATCCGCCCTACAGGAGGCATCATCTCACGGATATGCACAGGAAATCACGACCCTCCCAAAGCCGAACCTCAGCACCGAAATCCGAGAACGCCTCTTGAAACCCATCAAAAGCAACAACAAATCCTCCCGCATCCTCAGCGAAACGACCCAAAACCCGAGCGTGCGACCAGGGCAATATAAATCAGATGTACAAGGCTTGAAGTCAGGAGAAGACCAAGAAAATCGCAATGGTAACGGAGTAGCAAGGAAAGCAGCAGCGAGGAGATACTTCACGGCCGCCGAAGACGGCAACGAATGGCCTCCGGAACTCAGCGATTACAACACACGCTTTGCACAGACACTCGAAAAGATCAAAAGGCGGCACGACAGTGTCGTGACAACCATCGCACAGGGCATCCTCGAATACAAGCGCAAAAGACAACGGATGCAGATCGACCACAATATCCAGGCTTTCCTCGACCGGTTCTACATGTCGCGAATAGGGATCCGTATGTTAATCGGTCAGCACATCGCCTTGACGGACCAAAGGTCACATTCCGATCCTAATTACGTCGGTATCATTTGCACGAGGACAAATGTCAAAGAGCTGGCAGAAGAAGCCATCGAGAACGCGAGATTCGTGTGCGAGGACCACTACGGCTTGTTTGATGCGCCAAAGGTCAGGTTGGTATGTCCGGCCGATTTGAACTTCATGTACGTGCCAGGCCACTTGTCACACATGCTGTTCGAGACCCTCAAGAACAGTCTGCGTGCCGTTGTGGAAACACACGGACAGGACAAAGAGGAGTTCCCAGTCACGCAGGTGATTGTATCTGAAGGCAGGGAAGACATCACAATCAAGATCAGCGACGAAGGAGGTGGAATCCCTCGAAGTGCCATTCCACTTGTCTGGACATACATGTACACGACCGTCGACCAAACGCCGAATTTGGACCCGGACTTCAACAAAAGCGACTTTAAGGCGCCTATGGCGGGTTTCGGATATGGTTTGCCGATCTCGAGATTGTATGCGAGGTACTTTGGTGGAGACCTCAAATTGATCTCCATGGAGGGGTACGGCACGGATGTGTATCTACATCTGAATCGTCTGAGCTCGTCCTCGGAGCCACTGCAGTGACAACGGTAAGTCACATCACCAGCTCCATATATCAAGCTCAAACTGACCTTTTCCAGACCAGTCATGAGGGATGAATGGAACACCGTCCTCGCCAAACCGAGGACAACGACAACGGGAGAAGGGCAACAACAACTGCCACAATCATCGACTCGCATCCATACCCAGGGATTGACGCGCGCCGGAAGGCAAATCGAGTCGGCAGGCGGTGGCGGAGGCGACCGCATCGCCGGGCTCACCATGGCATCACGGGCGATGCGGTTGAAAGGCATCAGCGGCGGGAGTGGAAGCGGGATGTGGGATTTGAGGAATCGAGAGGTCTCGCCGAGGAGGCAGGTCGGGGATGCGGCGGATGAGATTAATCCGCCGCCGGCGTCGACGGGAGATGGGCAGATCGAGACGCCTTGGTGGAAGAAGGTGGGGATGGAGGAGGGGATGTGATGGAATGGGTCGTGTTGCATGGCTATGGCGTTTGAAGGGTGGGGATAAGAAAGTGTTTTGCTTGCAAGGCGTTTGGGTGGCAACAGATGTGCCTGGATGGGCTGTGGAATGGGAATTGTGGGTGTAATCTTTTCAACGATAACAGATGTACAGCTTGTACTTAACTTACTGGATGAGGCAGCGGGGGCGACATAGCCTTCAGATGGGAAGAGACATGACTACCAGAATGCAGAATTTACTCAATATTCATCATCGTATCTTGTCGATAGACGGTCCACGTCGGGGGCAACGCCTCATTCCCAAAACCCCTTGCCCATTGCTTTCGACCTCAAACCCTACCCTCCTAACAAAGCGTGTAGAACGTCTTGACCGCCCCCCGTTTCCATCCCTTTCATCATCACCGCAAAACCTCCCTAACCCTAACCTCCAGCGGCGGTTTATTCCACAACGTCATAACATTACACCTCTTCATCCAATCCCGACACCCCTCCTCGAGTTCCATATCAAAAGACCAAACGATCTTCGCCAGAATGAGACGCATTTCTGCGTATGCGAGGTTCTTGCCGAGACAGTTCCTACAAACACACATTCGTCAGCATGGTCGAAGGAGAGTTGAGAAGGGAGAGGATGTGCGTACCTTGGCCCAAAAGAAAACGGCTGCAGAACACTCTTCTTATCGTTCGCATACTCGATGTTGTCGTCCATCCAGCGTTCTGGAATGAAAGACTCTGCGTTCTTGAAGTTGGTTTCGGAGTGATAAGCCGGGAATTGAGAGATGGATACTGCCGTGCCTTCAGGGAGGAAGTATCCCGAGACGAATTCTCCTCCTGGACCGACTCTTCGTTCGAAACCTGCGGGGACTGGGGGGAAGTAGCGAAGGGCTTCGGTCAGGACGGCGAGGAGGTAGGGCGCTTCGTTGACGGAGGAGAGGGTTATGGAGTGGTAGTCTTTCCAGCGGCCTCGCACTTCCTGCTTCAACTTCTCATACTTCTCCGGGTTCGTCAGGAGAGCATATGTAACTCCGGATAAGAGCGTAGCCGTCGTCTCACTCCCCGCCACCAGTATCAAATTCGCATTACTATCCATCTCCTCCCTCGACAAAGTCGCCCCCTTCTCCCCATTATGCGCCAAAATATGCGTCATGAAATCCGGCCTCTGCGTCTCCCGCTCAATCCTCTTCCCGACCTGGTTATGGATCCACTCCATGAATTCTTTCCGCTTGAGCATGGCGTTCTGGTCGATGATCAGGGAGCCGAATTTCTTGGCCCAGGGCCAGTAGGACATGATGTAGCCGAAGCGGAAGCCGGACATGGATTTGAAGAGGAGGGTGATGTATTTGTGCGTGGAGAGGTCTTGGAGGCAGCCGAAGGGTTCGCCGAAGAGGAGGTCGGCGATTACGTCGAAGGTTGTCTGGGAGGATGTTAGGAGACTGGTGGGTGATGGCGGGTTTGGGGTGGATGTACCCAATTGTACCATTTGGTCATGTCTTGGGGTTCGGGGGATTTCGACGTGACTTCTTTTAATCTGTCGACGAGTTGATCGACGTAGCGCTGCACGAGAGGTTCTTGTTCGGAGAGGGCCTTCTCACTGAAAGCGTGTGAGAGGACTCTTCGGCCGCGGGTGTGGTCCTCATCGTTGGCAATCAGGATACTTGGAACGCCATTGACCGGCTTGGGGTACCAGACAGGGTCCTGTTGTATATCAGTCATTGCCACGATCCATTGTGCTAAGTGACCTACTTTCTGCATATTCAAATGCCCCTTCATCTTCCCAGTCCGAAAGCCATAGATCTCAGGCCATGCAGTCTCGCCCGAGGTGAAAGAGACTTCGTTTGGCGATATACGAACCACTTCGCCGTACTTCTTGTGCAGATCGATGGCATTGTCGACGGTCGATCCTTTAATGAGATGTCGAATGTATGGGACTCTTGAGAGGGCGTTGAGCTTGGGCCCAGGAATCTGACTGAGAGGATGGAAGAAGAGGTTATATACAACGAGACCGATGAAGTAGGCGAGTGACTGTGATCGTTAGCAAAGGCTAAGATGTAGTCGAGATAGACTGTACCAGTATGGCAAAGGTGGCGATGAGTTTCGTCGGCCTGACGACCTTTTCGTTGGAGATGTCCATGGGGCGCTATGTTCAAGTGCTGCTCCTCGATATTGTCCACGTTGGAGCCTCAAGGAGTGTGTCGAAGTTAGGGCTTTGCGTATTTATGTTTCGATCCGGACGAAAGGCTCTTGTGACAATTGCCGGACGTCTGCCCTCACTCGCATTCAGATCCGAGTGTCCTCGTTGTCGTACCCGGCCACTCGACAGCGACAAAGAAAGTCAGGAAGGAGAGGGAACAGGCTGCTGGGAATCTATCAATATCAATAGCTTTAAACTCATCGGCTGATGTGCCAGACTGGTAACTGAGCCCTGATGACTATGGCCGCTTAGCAGCTGACAGAATCCCTCCCACGCTTGTCACTGCCAGGGTCTGCTGGTGGCGGTCTCGGTAGCCTTATGCGGCGGATCGCACTGCTAGTCGAAGGACCATTTAGTGAATATTCAACATAGCCAATCAGTGTAGCCTTGATGCGTGCTTATCTCATACCTACAAGACGCCACGCGAGGTGTTCTAACGGTTCGTTCAATCCTTTCGCGCTTCGTCTCTGTAGTCTGTACCGCCTGACGTAGGATTCAAAGTTGTGTTGGCAGGGTAGGTGGTTGTGTTTGTGAGATTGGATTCGTCCTGAAGACCTCGGCCAGCTGGGAAGGTGCTCAAGTTGCAGGGACTACCGTAGCCCCCAAATGATGTGATGCCCACGAGCTGCAAAGTCAGAGCCAAAGCAATTGAGTTTCGGCCGAAAACCACGGGCAGCCGATTCTGAAAGCACATGTATACATATGCTATGACCATTCATTCCAGAGTGATCGCTGTTCTTCGTACGTACTGCTCCGTCTCATCGCAGTTGCGTCGATCATGCCAGTTCGGTGTCGGTTCTCGTCGTTATTCCCGTCCACGCGGATGCACCTAGCGATGCATGTCATTCCAGGTGATAGCCTTTAGCTTCCACTTGCGGGCAGTGGTTGGTGGTACAATATCCAGGGCATGCCACCCCAGCGAATAATGCACCCAGCATTTCTAATCCTCAAGCACAACTTCCTCCTGCTCGCCACCCATCGGCTCCGGTCGATGCGTGAAGAGGATCTTGAACCGCGCGATTTCAGCAATCTCCACCTCGTCCCCAGTAGTGGCGGAGTGGTCGTCGTCGTCAGCAGGCTGTCTCCGCCGCACGATGGCGAGAGGTTTGGCGAGCTTCTTCACCTCGCCCGTCATTCGCTGGTGTTTGCCCACGAAGAGGAAGACCCGCTTACCATCCCAGTCACCGCTCCCCGTTGCGTCTTGGCCGTCAGCAGTAGGAAAGACGAGCTTGCCCAGCGGCAGTGGTGACGCCGCGGAGTCCCCGGCTTCGCCGTTTTCTGACAGCACGCTGCCTTGGAGCTCGAGGATGGCGAGCCCTGAGGGGGTCTGCAAAAGCTGCGGGAGCGCAGTCGTTGCCGTCTTTCCGTCCCGATTTGCCGGGGGTGGGTGAAGAGGTACCGTGGGCATGATGTTGATGTTGTTGGCGAAGAAGATCTTTCTCACTTAGGCCTCCCGTATCTGACACGCCTTGTCGTCGATCCGCTGATGCTGTGCGGAGGTAGTCCTGTGCGCGTTTTGGCAAGCTCTCCGCCGGCCGCGATGAGTGATCGTGGCGATGAGAAAGATTTCGATGCCTGTCGTCGAGGTTCGGACGCGTGAAGGAAGCTCCCCAGAAAGCTTGTCGTCTGCGCCCAGCACATGGGCTTGACTAATCGTGGAACTTGTGTGCACGATCAATCCTTCCCGTAGCCGAGAGAATGAAGTGAATGAAGGGCAACCTCCCAGGTTCAAGGTTTGCGTTCGGCATATGGACGCTTTCACATGTCGGCTTACTGCTCTGCTACCTGCCACTACCACATCGCGTCGACGACCCTATAGCCAGCTCGAGTATCGTGCTGTGCATCCAACGATCGTAGGATTAGTCGGATACGATCTATGTAAGATTGGTCATGCACAACCACGATGCCGCCGCCACATGTTCCGAATTGTGAGATGACCTTGATCATCAACATCTACTACATCGCCACGGCATTAGTGATATCTCTGACAGATATTTCCGGTGTGGATGGCCACGGACTCAGCCCTACCATATCAGCCGCATGCCGGTCACGAAAACGGAGACCTGAGCGACGGGGAGCCAAGTACAGTATACACATCTTTCATCGAACGCTCTGGTTCTATCATACATGCCCACCTCATCCATGCTATGCTCAAAAAGGGGAGACTTTACACTGCTTTTCCTTTGCCATTTCAGGCAATGATGACACCCGGCCGACCATCACTCCTTGCTATTCACACATATTTTCGAAGATTCGGAGCGTCGTACCCTGTTAAGCTGAGGGAAATGTAGTACCAATCGATCGGACGCGGGGATTACGAGTTCTTGACGACGCCGACCTTGGCCGCCTGTAAAGGATTGTCAGCATCTGTATCCAGTGTAATGCGCGAGCGAATGTCTGTCAAACTCACTCTCAATACTCGTCCGTTGTACAGGAAGCCCTTCTGCTGAGTGTAGAACACCGTGCCATCCTTCTTATCCGGCTGTGGCGCCTGGAAAGTCGCCTCGTGGATGTTGGGGTTGAACACCTCACCCTCAACGCTGGGATCGATGCGCTCCATCCCATGCTTCGCCAGTGTCTTCATTAAGATCTCTTCCGTCATCTTCAATCCACTGTGCAGATCCACCAGCTCCTTATTCTCTTGCGTGAGCTTCTCCTTTGGCACGTTCTCCAATGCGCGGTCGAGGTTGTCGACGCTGTCGAGGAGGTCCTTGGCGAACTTTTGGAGGGCAAAGTCTCGTGCAGCGCTGACTTCGCGCTTCGTCTGTTCTTGGAGGTTGCGGTATTCAGCGACTTGTCGTTTTAATCGGTCCTGTTATATTCATCAGTATGCCATCCCAATTTATAGGCGCATCAATCATCATCAAGACGTACAGTCAGGTCTAGGTTCTCCTTCTTCTTGGTCTCCAACTCCTTCTGCACCGGATCCTCCTTCGCTCCATCTTTTGATTCAGCCTTGGCCTCGGGCGAGTCCTTCAGCACCTCCTCTTGCTTCTTATCCGACTCTTCTGTTGATGAGTACCATCGTCGGCCGATGAGCTGCTGTGATGCTGCCGGCGCAACTCGTGACCGTGAGGCAGAAAAGGGTGTGGATGCGATTTTGGGGGATCGCAGGACTTGCGATTGGCGTGAGAAAGTCTGAAGAGACTTTGCTAATCTTTGCTGAAGCATGGCTGTGTGTGATGCGCTGGATGAAAGGACGCGGAGATGGAGTGTTGGTGGTGGTATGATGGAGCCCAAATTTTGATGGACAGCTTGGGATTGACGTCTGAGAACGAGCTTCGACGCCACTTTTCGGGCGATGTCGCGTGCCCAACTTTCTTCCTCCTTCTCCTTCGATTCTACATCAACATCATCGAAAACGATCATTTGCAGTCTGGAATCGGCATGGCATGGCATCTACTTGACGCGAAAGACTTGTCCTTTCGAAGATGCGATGCCGTCTCACAAAAACGCACTCTGGCCGAGCTACTGGAAAGCTCGCCGCTTCAGCATCGACCCTCTTGAAATCGTGGAGACATCCAACAATCTTCATCACCACAAGATATCCACCAATTCGCCATCTCATCTATCATGACCTCGCATCAAACAACTCCTCTGCATTCTCCACCAAGACCTTCCGCAAACTAACACCCTCCTGCTCAACCCAATCCAAAATCTTCTCCAGATACTCCCCAACCTCCAAATGATCAAACCTTGTATGCGGCCAATCCGTCGCAAAAACCACACGATCCGGTCTCGCGCGCACAATTTCTCTGCAAAGGCTCTCGACAAGAGAGCCATTCGGGTCTTTCGATAATCGATACGACGCCGAGATCTTGACCCAGGTATCGCCACCCTTCAAAAGCTTCTCTAAGGACGCGAAACCGGGTACCTCACGCGCGCTCTTTGCTGTTTGGAGAGACGCGTTTGTTGGATGGCCGAAGTGGTCGATGATGACTTTCGTCCCGTTAAGAGCAGGCACGATTCTCTCCAGCTTTGGTACGTCCTCCAGCGCGATGTACAACTCCAACGACCACCCGAAAGGCCGTACTGCATCGGCGTAGCTACGCATCATGACCTCCAACTCCTCTTCACTCGGCGAAGCTCCCACGCTCTTCAGGTTCAACCGGACTCCCCTCGCGCCCAGATCATGCCACTCCTGAAGCTGTGCCTTCGAAGTCGATGCCGGATCAAATTGAACTACCGCTCGTCCTTTTTTCGTCCCTAGTCGCCTCAGTCCATCCAACGTACAACTGTTGTCGTTCCCGTAGATACTCGGTTGTACGATGACCATCTTCTCGATTCCTAGGCCACCGAGGAACGCATTCGCTTGTTCAAGAGTGTGTGCTGAAGGTTGATATGTCGCGGCTGCATCCAAGGGGTACTTGTCCGGTTCTACGACGTGCATGTGCGTATCCCTTCATTCACCATCATCAGCAACAATCACCTAGTCCAGACCATCATAGGTCAACTGACCACGTCCCCCTAGGAATTCTCTCCTTCAACCTCTGCGTAACAGCATCGCTATGCACTCCCATCGAGCCCATGATTCCGTAGATAGCGTATGCAGCAGGCGAAATCGTCTTGGGATAAGAAACAACAGTACTAGGAACAATTGATGAGGCACTACTGAACACCGCACGCGTACCAGGACGCGTGCAGCTCTTTAATAGAGAAACTACCATGTCGGCGGCTTTCCATGGGCAAAAGCCGAGTGAAGTGGCATGCTGATGCCGTCCGGTCGGCTGAACAGCCTGTTTTGTGTATTTCGACGGCAGAGGTTACAGCGAGGGTAGGTTGGGTGAGCGATATCGGCGGGGGTATCAGAAGGATCAATGGATTGCGATGTCAACATCAAGAAGTCCTTTGATTTGGTCCATGGTCAGAGCCTCTGGACTGGGTTGGTGTGCGAGTGTCGTTGAAGCTCGGCGAGACGAAGTGTGAGCTTCGAACGAGTCGAGCTCGAGTTGCGGACGACTCGCCAATCAGTTCGCAACTGATTCACAACTACTTCAGAAACGCGCCAAGACGCACATGCGCTAGCGTGAAGTTCGGGCGGTCCAATCAGAGCCCCGAAATTCAAGGATGAGAGAGTCAGAAGTTGCAGCTGACTCTTCATGACCGTAGGAAGAAGAAATAGACTTGTGCGGTAGGAGTGCTGTTCTCGTAGAGGTGACAGCATCATACATTGTTGGAATATATCCGCCAACGCCATGCTCATCATGATTTGTGCTTCATTGCAATGCTTGAACTGAGGCCGTGAATCATGTACCATCCCCATGGTCTACTATACTTGGGCGCCCGGCGATGACCGCCTTGTCGTCTCATTGCTCTCCATCGAGGTGTTCTCCGTAACCAGCGGTGCCTTCTCATCCACGTTCTGATTTGGGGCCGAAGGCATCGACGACGAAGCGGCCTCGTCCTCGGCCTTCTTCTCCTCAGACTTGTCAGCCTCAACAAAAGGCTCCTTACCAAACCAAGTGTCGTCTATAACCACGATTAGCATTGACACAATTTCCCACGCAAAATCATGGTACTTACAAAGCCCATGCAAAACCACACCCCCAACTCTCGCAACCCTCCTCTCATCACCATCCCACTCCCCCTTCCCCGGCGTAAGCGTCAACAAAACCGCCAACCCAAACTGCACAACAGCAGGCACCCAAACCCCCACCAAAATCACCTGTCCAACATCCCAACTCGGCGTCCCCTCCAATCCCTGCCGCGTATACGTGATATGATACACCCAAAAAGACGTACAAGTCAAACACCCGCCAATCCAAAGCACCGAGACCACCCACTGCACGATTCGGCTAGCGAAGACTTTGCCCATCCAGCGCCAGATTGTGGGGAGGTAGAGACTTATCGCGATGCCGATGAGGGCGATGCTGAGGCCGCCGATGCCGCCGACGATGAGGGGGTTCCAGGAGGGGGCGGCGGACATGTTGAGGGCTGGGTAGGTGGTTGGTGCTTCGGTTTGTGCGGTGCAGAGTTTGGTGAGGAGTTTGGTTGAGGGCATTTCGTCGACGCGGCGTTTTAGATACCAGGTTACGACGTTGATGATTTGGCAGGAGGCGTAGACTCCAACCGGACTCCAGGCACGGCTGCCGCGAGAGATGGTTGGTTGTGTTTTCATGATAATGTAGGTTGCCATGGCGAGATTCTGGAGCATGGATTGTAGGTCGCTCATGTCGCGGATCAGGCTTCGCTCAAGCGCTGCGATGGGGTAGCGGGATACGCGAGTAAAACCCGCGGCTGTGATGCCCAGTGCGAGAAGAGTTCCGGTGCTGAAGGCTGTGTCTAGGACGCATTGGAAGCGTGCGAGCGAGAGGTGCGTGGAAGTGCCGGCGTGGCGGGATAGGCATCTTGAGATCAAGGCTTGTAGAGGCCCGCAAAGAACAAAGAGGGCGACTTGGATGAGGGTGCTGTAGTAGAGACCCGTGCCGGCAAGGTCGATATTCGCGGAGCCGTAGACATCGTTGCAGGCTTTAGGTAGACAGTCGTGGATTTGGGAGGTGAAGTCGGTTTCCGTGAGGTTGCCTGCGAGAAACCGTTGTTCCGCCGATTCGAGGAGAGTCGTGCACTCCATCTTCGTCCTGTTCGAAGGTGATGGCGATGTTGAAGAGATGAAGCTCGTTCAGCTGGAAGTAGGTAGTTACATGAGGGGCTGTGAAACGGTTTCTGCAAGCTGCGGTCATTTCAGGTTCGCCTGCAGCCATGCTCACCGGTGAAGAAGCTTTACCAAGCGCATATTGGCTCCCAGACCATGGCTCTTATTGGAAAGATTTCGCAACGCGTCGTCAGTCAATCAACAAGGTCTTCGTCTATAAGCTGTCTGTCGTACAACGTCGTTAGTTGCGCAGCATTACATCCTCTGAGCCATCCAGCTCTCAATGACCTTTGTTCCCTCGGCCTTCGTCTTCGCGTTCAAAATAGCGTCTGCGATGAAATCGTCGTGAGCAGCACCTGGCTGGATGACAATCTCAGTATTGGGATTCGAAGCCTTCATCTTCTTGCCGAATTCGTTGATCCCATCAAGAAGGCGTTCTGCTCCACCGCCCCAGATGAGGACGTCTTTTACAACCTTGTTCATACCCTCCCACCAGCTCGGATCTGCTCGAGCAGCCTCGCTATAATTGTCGGCTGCCTTGTTGCCTGAAAGTCATCAGTCCGCCTCAATGTGAATTCATGTGGATTGCTGACTTACCCAGAAACTGGGATGCCCATCGCTGGACAGCCACCTCCGCAAGCATGTCGCTCTTTTCGTATCGCTTGAAGCTGTCCGTGTTGGTGTCAAACTTGACCCAAGGCGAGATCAAAACAGCTCCAGCCAAGGGTTCTTTCAAGTCGATCTTGATCGCTTCCGGATGTGGGTGCAGCAAATGTGAAATAAGTGACACGGTCATGTTACCGCCCGCGGAGTCGCCAGAGATGAAGATCTAAATAGCAGTCAGCCTCTCCACTTCAGCAAGAGCAAGGTGTTGGGCTTACATCGCCCGGCTTCTTTCCCGCTTTGTTGATCAAGAAATCCAGCATTTCAGCAGCCTGCTTCAGCTGAACCGGATACTGTCCCTGAGGACTCAACGTATAGCTTGGCATGACTACACTGATGTTTGTCTTCTTCGAGAGTTCTTTCGAGAGGTCAAAGTACCATCTCAGATGTCCATCCGTGACCGGCAAAGCATATCCACCACCATGAAAGAACACCAGAACCTTCTCAGCCGACTTGTTGCCCAGCCAATGCACTTTCATGCCAGAATCGAGAACATCAGTATCTGGTTGAAAGCCTTCCTTCTTGGCGAAATCGAGGTAGGTGGCTTCCGTGTTTGGTGGCATGAGCAGGATCTCTTGGGCTGTGTTGATGCCACCCATGTGAGCTCGGAGGCCGGAGAAGATGATGTCTTTGAGGGCGAGATTCGCTTTTGGGCCTCCAGTTACGGCTACGAGAGGGTATGTTACGAGCCGGTAGCATAGTGCTGTGAGAACCTTTGCCTGGGAGATTGTCAGCAGAGCTGCTCCGATATTGTAATCGAGCTGGAACAGCTCACGAAGTGCGGTACAAGCAACAGCTTGTCCATGAGGTTCGCTTCTGTTCTGTGAGTAGCCATGTCTGCTAGGTGGATTCAGATCGCGAGGGCAGGATATCAGACAACGAGGGATAGAGAGTCGTGAAATGAGGAAGTTGTCAGACCACGGAAAAGATGGAAGGAATGAAGCTCAGGAACAGGAAACGAGCTTCGTCAGCTACTCCTCTACAGCACAATGAGCAGACTGGAGGGTCTGCTCTAGATCACCAAGCAGCAGCTCCATCGGTTGCGAGCTGCAGGCCGAAAACCCGTGGTAAGACATCCCAAGGTTCTGTCGCTGCTTGGACGACGTCGCTTATGCAATGTCGGGCATTGAGTGGGGGCCGTGAGAACAGGCTGAGCTGAGCAAAAGAAGTGATGTGAACGTGATTGACCTCATGCACGTGGAGAAGAAAGTGAGGAGACGAAGTGAAGCTCGCGGTGGAGCGTGAAGCCTGCAGACCCCCACGCAAACAACCCGCCAACCCGCATCTCTTGGCGCCGGCGACGGCGACGGCAGGAACTATCCCGACAACCGACCTCACATCTCCATCAAACGCCCCACAACCAACACCATCACAAGAAGATGTCGGCCGGAGGAGAGATGCCACCACCAAACATCGCCTCCCTCCCCGAAGAGCTCCTCCTCCAAATCTTTACCCTCCTGGACAAACCACCACCCTCCCAACTCAAAAACCGGCTTGAACCAACCCTGGACCTCACATCCTCAGAAACCGAGACAAACAACTCACTAAAGACCCTGTCTCAAGTCTCTCACCTCTTCCGCCGGATCAGTCTGCCACTGCTCTTCAAATTCTCCCGCCTCCATCTCCAACCGCCACCAGAAACAGGCAAAAGCAGGAGCCTCCAGGACCTGTTCCAATCTCAAGCAAACAGTGACGAACATGAAGAGTCAACTTTCACGGCCAAAACCCTCGCCTGGGCCGATCAAATCAACACCTCCTTGACCACCTACCTGGACTTCATCAGCACCAACAACCTCACCAAGGACATCCACAGCTTCGTCCTGCTCACCTCCCGCATGATCGAAATCGGCCTCCGCTTCCCACACCGCAGAGCAGCCAAAGGCGACCATCGATACCGCGCTGCAGCAGAGCTATGGCATCAGCTCCTCCAAACAGTCCCCACATTACGGCATGTGGTCATCGTAGCACCACCAGCCGATCTCGCCTGTCTCACAAACTGCGCGATCGATTTGTTCGGAGACTGGGCATTTGAGGACATGGGCTTTCATATTCTCGAACTACAACTCGACGATCCATCTCCAGCCGCTGCATCTCCAACGGATCAAGACGAATCGACTTCTACCACACTCTCCCACGTCCCCGTCTCCTTCCCCGGCATCGCCGCCTCGAGCATCCTCAACCTCCGCCCCTGGACCCACCTCGGCCTGAACGAAGGCTCTTTCCTCCGAGCCTACGGCACGTACGAGTACTTCGAGCGCGGCCCGCCATCCCTCATCTACTCCATCAAAGAGTGTCTCGCGACACGCAGAGGTCACTGGCGGCCACAGAGCCAAGGCGGCATGGACGTCTCCGCTCTGAAGACCTTCACCTACACCGCCATCCTCCCTTTCGCCAACCACGCCGACTTCACCGGCCTGCTGCCCTACATCGACGAGATGGACATCAAACTCGCTCCCGACCCCAGCTCCGGCATCCTGCACGACAAAGACCGTGTCGGCAAAGCCGAGTTGGGAGATTGCTGGCAGGAATTCTTCGACGCGTACCGATGTATGGTAAGACCGATCCAGACGTTCGACATTCGGCCGGATGGGACACCCAAGTTGAAGAAGTTCATCTGTCGAGACGTGACGACGCCGATGTTGGTGGACGAGTTGGACGAGGCGTTCATCCTGTTGTGCATGCCAGTCTGGGCGGAGATGGAGCCAGGCGTGTTCGTGCGCCAGCAGGAGGGTCCTCCGACGCAATTCATTGAGATTGGCGACGCATTTTGATGGTTTTCTGGCAGCTGGAGCATGATTCTTGACTGATTGATTTTCAAAAGTGCATTTGTACAAGGGCGGTGGATCAGGGACTGAGTCTGCCGTTCATTTCGACGTCTTGGGCTTCTCCGTTGAGCGATGGCGTGAATCGGATCACAGCGATCTGGGGTTGGTAGCTTGTTAGTCTTTTTCTTGTTGCTTGTCAAATGTTGATACTGATTATACTTACCTGCTTCTCGGCGGCAAATGCCAAACTCTCACCATCAGCGCTCCAGCTTAGACTTGGTTCTGCGACTGGGGTTTCACTCTCGCCGTTCAGCACTCCGTTCGCCTCTGTCGTCGGCCGCCAGGTCACAGTCGGGTCAGCCACGTGTCGCACGCCGTTCTTCCGTCTGAATGACTCTGCCGACCACATCTGCATGAGCTCGGCGTTGCCAACGGCCAGATGCTCTCCATTCGGCGACCACGTGAGGGCGAGTGCAGGGCCGTCGCTCAAAGGCAGTGAAGCCAGCTCACTGCACTTAGTGCCAGTATCTCGCGAGTAATTGATACTGTAGATCGAGCAGGTGCCGTCACCAAACCCTACAGCCAGTAGGCTAGGGGTTTCCCGGTCTGCTGCTGCTGCTGCTGCCGTCTCGTCCTCGGGCTGCTCCCAAGGTCGGAAATCAAGCGCGATGGGATCTTCTGGCAATTCCACTTCGACGTCCGCCTCGGGCTTGGCTTCGCTGTCGTATAGTCTTGGTGTGATGATCATCTTTCTGGCCTCGCCAGAAACGAAAACAGCCAGCTTGTGTCGCCCATCGAATCGTAGCTTGTCGATCGTGTCTGTGGTGTCGAGGATCTTCGAGTTGTGCGAGATCAAGCCATGTAATGAAGAAGAACCCGCTGACATGGCCGGCGACTCCTCCTTTTGGCTCACATCCACTTGGTACATCGCAGACAGCCCGTTCTCCCCGCATACGATGAACGTGTCATCTGCACTCCATGTGACATCTTCCAGCCTATGGTCGAACATGCGCCAAGCGATGGGTTCTCGTGTCGTAGAGGCTTCTTCCGTGGATTCTTGGCCGGATCGAGTGGACTTCCAGACCTGCAGCAATCCCCGCTTCATATTCGAGCGAGCCACTAACAGGTACTGTGAGTCTGGACTATAATGCAAGCTGATTGCCGTCCCGGGTGGTTCTAGTAATGGAGGCCCGAGTTGGAATGATGCGCTTTTGCCGTCCGTGCTGAGCTCAGTAAGCAGCTGAGTCTGTACTTTGGACCCGTCTGGCAGCTCTCTCAACCCCTCTACAGCGCAGCATGCGCCATGATCATCAGGTCGCCATGCGCAAGCAGTTACAATGGCGTTTTGTGGTAATGAAGAGTCGTCTATGTGGGTGATCTAGATAAGAAAAGTCAGTCTCTCATATTGTAATCAGTGTACAATGCTCTCACCTGCTGCACATCGTCTACTGAAGGAGGGATCTCGTAGAAACGAGATAGTGAATTGCCCACGGTCAGTAAAGTCTTGGCGTTAGTAGGACTTTGGTCCGGGTTCCATATGCTTCGCATGATGATCGCGTCGGGTTTCTCGACCTTCCAAGACATGGTGGTGGTCTTCGGTCCAGTCTTGACATCGGTCTGAGTCGCGACATCCATGCTATCGTAACGTTCAATGACCTCGACTGGCTCCGGCTCGGATTGAACGGCTGGCGACGCTGCTTCACCTTCATCCTCGGCGTCATTAGAACCTGAAGCAGCATCCACGTCCATTGCGTCGCGCTCGCCATTGACTTGAGCCTCACTTCCCTCCCCTCGACGCAGTCGCTTCGGAGCTGGAGTTGGGAAGTCATTCGGTCGCCTCATCGCAGGCGGTCTGCCCTTCGACTTCCCGCTGGATGAGGGTCGCAGACCGGCTCCATTCTCCAAGGCGTCATCGTGTCTCTCAATGCTTTCGCGCGCGTCTATGCCTGTCCACCTGAACTTGCGTTCGCCTTTCCTTATGCGCGACTGTAAATCATCGTGGAACAGGCCCGCCTGAATGACGGACACGAGCTCGTTTCGCTGGACCTCGCGCGCGAATGGCAGGTTTTCCGGGTCGTAGCAATCGCTTGGCCGGTGCCAGTCTGAATGGAGAGCGGTCGCGGTGTTCTCGAAGCCAACTTCCTGCAGGTAGCGAAAGATCAGTAGATTGACATGGTCGCTGTGCAGGGCAGCAGCAGAAGCCGCGGCGGACATGGCTAGGCGCTGGCTATTGGATCGGGAGCGGCGTGTTGGCGACCATGCGCGGGCGGCGGGTGGTGTCGGTATGCGAGTAGGTGAAGATGCTCGGCAGGCTGTAGGAAGAATGAGGCCGAATGGATTGGGCAGTGGGAGTGCGACGGTGAGGTGTGGCTGTGGTTGTGCAGGTCGCCGTCGAGGATGGATCTGGCAGCTAGCGAAGCGAAGCGAACCCGCCGGCTGGGTCGCTCCAAGTCGTCGCTCCCGTCCTCCGCCTTTCCGCCAGATCTGCCCCAAGTTTTGTGGTCATCATCCAATGCCGACCTCACGCTTCGTGTTGCGACTGAGCTGTTTAATGAAGTTGGAGATGGATTTGAACGGCTTTCACGTATTGCTTGACTACATTCAATCAAATCTGGTATTCTGGTTGCACAGACATTGATGAAGACTCGTGCGGTCCAGCCACGATTCGCGGCCCGACGTGGAGAACGCGGTGTCGCCCTTGCAGCCCGCGCCTCAAGCCTGGCCTGTCAAACACGCTACCACCACATTCACCTCACCACACGAGCATGCGACACGGCCACCGCTAATTCTCGATGCCGCGCATCAACCTCCCTCCGCTCACGCGCGGCCTGCTCCTCGTCGTCGTCTCCCTCTCCGCCCTCAACGCCGTGCTGAGGACCAACAAATGGAGATACTCCCTTGATGCCGCGCCTTCGCCCGTCGCGGCCACCAACTACCTCTCCAGTCCAGAATGGGCCATCCCATACCTCGTCCTCATTCCGACCAAGAGTCTACGCTATCCATGGACCTTTCTTACAGGCGCGTTGGTGGAGAACAATCTCGTGTCGATGGCTGTCAGTGCCAGCGTGGTTTATTTTGGTGGAAGGTATCTTGAAAGAGCATGGGGCAGCAAGGAGTTTGGCAAATTTGTCTTGTTTGTTACTATGATACCCAATGTTGTTACTTTCCTGCTCTATGCGATTTGGCATGGCGTTACCGCTCATACCCCTGACTTGTGAGTATTCAAGACCAGCGATGTGGAGGAATGCTAACATATGCCAGCCCTACACCTTTAAACGGCATGGTTGCTTTGGAGGCTGGCTTCCTTGTCAGTCTGAAGCAACTCGTCCCAGAACACACGGTTTCCATCTTCAAAGGCGTCATTCGAATGCGAATCAAGCACTTCCCAGCTGTGTTTGTCCTGGCCAACATGCTGTCTGGCCCTCTACTGGGAACCGACACCGCTTTCTGGCTCAGCATGTTCGGCTTCCTTACTTCATGGATCTACCTTCGCTTCTTCAGGATATCTGAAATCTCGAGCACGGCGACGGGAGGCGAGGGCTCTGTCATGAAAGGTGATGCCAGCGACACCTTCAGTTTCGTGGCCTTCTTCCCAGATGTCCTCCATCCTGCGTTGTCACCAATCTGCGACGCCGTCTGGGCTTTTCTCGTGCAAATGCGACTCTGCACTCCATTCTCGGACGAGGCAATCGAAGCTGGCAATGAGAATGCTGCATCTCGATCTGAGGCCGGCTTGCCAAGCATCATGAACAGCAGGGGTGGAGGAGGGGGAGGCGGGCGAAGAGCGGAAGCCGAGCGAAGACGCGCTCTGGCGTTGAAGGCTTTGGATCAGAGATTGAACGCTGCCGCAGCAACTCGAGGAACCAGCCCAGCAGCCCCAGCCACAACTGTTCCTGTCAGCTCCAATGCCGAAGACTCCAACACTGCGGCTGCCGGATCGACCGAATCTACGGAGCCTGTCACCAAGGAGGCACAAGCGTAATGCATTTGCGGAACATCTCAAACAGAGGGAATCAAAACACCAGTCGACCTTCAATCTTCTCTTTCTCGATCGACCCAGCCCACTCTTTTCGACTCTTTGCTTGTTTATGCCAACATGGTAGGTATCGCGGGCATGGCAGTGGCTCATCTCTATTGAACAAGACGAACGTGAAGCGAAGTGAAGCAGAGGAAGAGGTCTTACAGCCGCGAGCCCACCTGATTGGAGCTCCATGCGCGAAATCGACCTTCCTACCTATCCTGGTTGGACGCGCTCCTTCCCCACTTTCTGCGTCCGCCTCTCCGCAAAGCTGGATCCAAACTTCCTGCAAGTGGACCTCGCCTGTTTGTGTCATGTGTGCGGTGCAGGTTGAGGGCAACACGGCAGTTGATTCACACCTCTCGCCACCAAGTATTGCTTCACACGTGTGCTGGTGCACTTCCAATATACATCTCGGTTCAAGATTGAGTGCTGACCAAGACGAAGCTTACAGCATCTTACAGATCATCAAACGAGATTCGTCGTATCTGAAGATACCCAAGAAGGACATCGCTGGCACCGCCAACTGAAGGCCATCGCCGGCACACCGAACCTCGCCATCTGCCGATTTTCGTGCCAGGGTTCCTCGTCCACTACCTCATGACTCCACTTGCTACTCGCCAACAAACGCCTCGTCTATGTACTCCGCTCAGGTAGATTCGGTTGAAGGCAACGGCTAAGTTGCTGGCGATTCTCGCAAAACGCCTTCTACTTGCCCCACGGCTGACGATTCCAGAGAGCTCGGTGGGATAAGCAGAGGATCCATATAACATGCGGTGCTCTTGCTGGAATACCTCAGCCACGGGCACATCCACCTGCTGCAGCGTTTCTCTCAAGAGGTACTTGTCGCGCGGCTATCTTTCCTCTAGACACCAGGACGCCTTGAATGGCAGTTAAGAGCTTCCCTACAGGACCTTCTTTGTACCTTCTTTGTCTATCCTATCTATTCCCTCACTGACCTCACCTCCCTTCTTCTTTCCAACCATGTCTGCCATTCCTAACGTCCCCGAACACATCGCCCACAGCCAAACGAACAACGCAGATGCCGCTCTGACACATCTTCTCAAATCAAAAGAAAGCGCAACCAAAGCAGAACACATCGAACATGCGACCAATGGCACCCACGTCAACGGAGAGAATGGCGTCAAGAGCAAACTTCCATGGCTGCTACACGATGCACCAGTCGAAAACCAACGCCCCATCAAAGTCATCGTGATCGGAGCCGGCTATTCAGGAATCTATCTCGGTATCAGAATCCCAGAGCGAATACGTAACTGCGAGGTGGTGATTTATGAGAAGAATGCTGGCATTGGTAAGTCAAACTTCTCCCTCTCTACCAAAAGCCCCCAAGACTAACATACCATCTCCTCACAGGCGGCACATGGTACGAAAACCGCTATCCCGGCGCCGCCTGCGACATCCCCTCGCACTCCTACCAGTTCAGCTTCAACCCCAAACACGACTGGTCATCGCTTTACGCGCCCTCGTGGGAGATCCGGGACTACCTCACGTCCACAGCGAAGAAATATGGCGCGGACAGATTTATCAAGCTTCGGCACGAAGTCACGGAATGTAAATGGGACCAAGATCGCGGGAAATGGACCGTCATTGTCCGGAAACCTGACGGAAGTATTCTTGTGGATGAATCAGATGTGCTTGTGAGTGCGAGAGGGAATCTGAATAACAAGCAATGGCCGGATGTTGAAGGGTTGGATCAGTTTGAAGGAGAGGTCATGCACTCCGCCGCTTGGAACGATGATTATGACTTCAAGAATAAGAGAATCGGCGTAATCGGCAGTGGATCAAGCGCGATTCAGATCGTGCCCAAACTCCAAAAAGTCGAAGGAGCACAGCTATCCTGCTTCATGCGCAGCAAAACCTGGATCTCTCCACCCCTGGCCCAGAGTTCCATGGACGCTTTAGGCATGGGAGAGCAGATGCAGTTCCGGCCGGAGCAAATCGAGGAGTTTGAGCGGGATCCCGAGAAGTGGTTTCGCTTCAGGAGGAGAATTGAAGCAGATGCGAACAATATCCACGCCATGACGTTGAAGGGAACGGAGATGCAGCTGAAAGCGCAAGAAGACTTCGACCGCGGGATGAAAGAACGCCTAAAAAAGAAACCAGAATACTACGACTGGCTCAAACCCTCCTTCGCACCAGGCTGTCGTCGCCTAACCCCCGGTCCAGGTTTCCTCGAAGCCCTCGTCGAAGACAACGTGTCCTTCATCCGGGACAAAATCTCCCGGATCACCTCAACCGGCGTGATCACAGAAGACGGCAAACACCACGACCTCGACGTCCTCGTCTGCGCGACGGGATTCTATGCTTCCGCCGCCCCTCCTTTTCCTATAATCGGCCAGAATCGGATCAAATTGTCAGAGCACTGGCGCGACAGGGCGACGACTTACCTCTCCCTCGCCACCGACGCCTTCCCCAACCACTTCCTTATGCTCGGCCCCAACGCCGCCATCGGCGAAGGGTCCCTAACCATGATGATCGAATCGACCGGTCTCTACATCCTGAAATGTATCCGCAAAATTCAGAAAGATAACATCCGCTCCCTCGCCATAAAACCTTCTCGTGTCAGGGATTTCATCCGCTATGTGGACGCGTATTTCGAAGGCACGGTGTATATGGACGAGTGTCGGAGTTGGTATCGCAAGGATGGGAGGGGCAACAGTGCGGGGTTTGTTAGTGGGCTTTGGCCGGGGAGTACGTTGCATTGTATTGAGGCGCTGAGGAGTGTTAGGTGGGAGGATTGGGAGTTTGAGTATTTGGGGGAAGGGGGGAGGGAGGGGAATGTGATGGGGTGGTTGGGGAATGGGTATGTATCTTTTCAGCTCTTTCTCCTTAGTTCGGGGAACGTCTTTGGATATGGTCGACTGACTGATGCGTGTATAGATGGGCGATCAACCAACTCCGCGACCAGACGAGGGAGGAAGAACTTGCGTGGTATTTGACGCCGACGTTCTTGGAAGGACATTTGGGCGTTCCTGTTGAAGGGCGACCGGAGGAGAAGGAGGAGTATCGGATACGGCCTTGGTCGTATTGATGGAAAGGGGAGGTTGTTCTGGTCGGGTCTCGATCGAAGCGCGCCGATGATGTGTGGGCAACGGTGTTCCAGACCCAAAGGTCGTCGTAAAGGTCAGGCTGTCGATACCTCGGCCAGTCCATCGTTATGCGATCGAAGACGAAGGAACTCAAGATGAGGCTGACGAAGGATCCTATGCAGGCAGGCACGTATTTGATATATGCAGGTCCAACAGTCGATAGATCAAGATCCACCAAAAACACCAACTATCTTTTCCTTCCGCTCCCCGAGACATTCCTCTCCAGCTATTGTCCATACTTCCAATAGGCGGCCGACCATCAAATACCCCTGTCTAGCTGAAAGGCAACCCCCCAATTCCGTGCCATCCCTGCCAAACTCTCTCTCCTACGCCTCATCGCAAAGTTGGCTATCAGATCTGGATCTTGATGAGATCGTCAACGTGCACCTGTAGCGCTGATGTCTATCTAATATTGTCATTGCCACTCATCTGGCGCTTGGTCTCCGGACCCGTGGTGGTGGTTCGGAGTCGATCTTGATAGACGGGTGGCGTGAAGTATGGGCTTGATGACGTCTGGACGGGAGAAGAGAGTTGTTCTGGAGAGTGGAGGAAGAAAGGGGGGAGTCGTTGTGTTTGCTGAAGGGGAGAGAGATAATGAGATGCTGGCCTGGACAGTGTCGTTCACATACCTTTTGGTCTTTGGCCCCTTACCACCGTGGCTCGATTAGTCGAATCCAGTCAAGAACCATTCCTCCTCACTATCCTCACGCTCACCGTCGCTGAGCTCGAGTTTCGGCGAGTAGGCATCGTCACCTTCACCCTCAACCTCAACTTGCCCCTCATCACCCTTCGCGTCAACCCAACGATAATCACCAGGACACCACTCCCTCGCACACAGCTCCCGATGAACATACCCCGGCGGCGGCTGCACCATACTCGGCGGGTCCGTCAGCTCATGAAGATACGGACACTGAAAGCCACGATAGGCATCCTTGGACCTCGAGCAGGAGTTGTGATACCAGAAAAAGCAGGTCTCTTGCTTGACTTTCTTGTTGGGGTGAGCTTCGTCGTTGCTGTCTGAGTCTAGGGCTTCGTCGTAAGAGATTTGTTGGACGCGTCTGGGGCCTTGCGTTCTTGGATCATCGCGGTGGAAGGCGATGAATTTTCGCTTCTTGGGCTGGGGTTGTTCGGGTGCTGGTCGAAATTGTGGATCGGTAAGGCTGGTGAAGTCGATGGGTGTCTCTTTCGAATCGGTGTTCTTCTCAATGTCCTCTGGCTTGGTCGTGTCGGCAGCCTGATCGTCTTTGGTGTCTATGACTGAATCTTTTCGTACCCGCTTTCGCTTTTTGTTTTTCGGAAGCTCGTCCTTCCAACGACATAGTTCCAACCCACATGGCTTCTCGTGATTGATGCTCACTCGAGTCGCGAGCTTCAAAGACGGATCAAGACGATGCACAAACGTGCACTCCTCTCCATTCTTACAATAGCCATGATACCAGTAGGCACATATTCTCATGTGGACCGTCTTGGAAATTTCAGAAGACGTAGGTGGCTCGGTGCTTTGATTGATGGCGTGCTCTTGATTGCATGTGGCAGCCTCGCTTTGTCGTTTGGTAGAAGTTATTTCTGGTGTTTCCGCCGACTCGGATGGCTGGTCTACGCATGACATTGGACCCTTGTCTATGGTGGTTTGTGATATGCGGGACTGATTCAAGGAACCCATCCTTCACTCTCGCCTGACTAACTTCGCAATGCCTTGTTTGGAGGGCCGGAGAGATGTGGTCGGAGATGACAGGAGGTTGATTGTAGCAAATGCGAGGTCGGCAATAATTGCATATGATGGGGTGTGCTGGTCCTTGGCGATGTCGTCTTTGGTCGGGTATGGATATGTCCTTGGTGCTATGATATGAGGCTCGTCTATTGCACGGTCTGTCTTTCGCATTCGGGAGCCAATATAGCCAGAACGGGTTGCCGTGGTCGTGGAACTGGGTCAAATGAACATGTGTTCTGTAAGCAGAGGCAGAAGTTAAGACTGGCATTGGTGGTTGTCGTCTTGTGATCGTATTGGCGGCGGTCTTACTCACTTGCGATGCCACGATGCCATCACTTTTAGCACATGTGCCTTGACAGAGGAAGGCACGCTTTCCACATGTGGCATCGGCAAGTGCGCCTGCCTTCAGTCGATGTTGCCGTCGTCTTGCTCTATGCAGCCGCGTTTGGAAGATAGTCTTCACATGTGCATTCACCTTCGCCAGGCTAACCCAAGCTCGCATGCAGACATCATCGCTGTAGCAGCTCCCCCTTCAGACCTTTACCGTCTCGAAGTCTATTACGTTCGATCGGATGCTGCCCTACGAAGAAGGTATCCGCGGGAAGAAGGTGACGTCCAAGATGGGAACATCGAGATTATCGAGATCCTGCCACGAGCATGGGCATAGCTGAAAAACGCCCAGTCATCCACACGACGCCCAATTATCATTATTGGGCTTTTTGAGGACCAGAATAGTGCTGATGGTCGAGCTGCGAGGTCAGGGAGCGTTCCTGCATGACAGCTGCAAGTTCCCAAGCCGTCGCATGCAGGCGGCGATCGGCCAACCAGTGCAGCGTACCTGCAGGATGCATATTCGGCGGACAAGCTCGTTGTACCCTCATGTCGACAGTGTTAAGATAATAACTATAATGGCCGCCAATTTCGGGAGTTGGAGGAGGGTCTCACAGGTCTTTACGGCTGCGACCCTGTTTCATGGAGATCGGGGGTCCCGAAATAATGGCGAGGTGAAGCAGCGATTATGCCAGGCGAGTGGAGAGCGTACCAAACCTCCTCTCCCCAATCGCGCATGAGTCGGTCTGCAACAGCGGTGGTCTGAGCAGGCGTGCATGGCGTGAAAGTCAAACAGCACACCGAGGTGAAGAGCTGTGCTTTCCAGGCGATTGGAGACGATGGCAATCAGTCCATATTGAACAGTTGTGACGAGGGCCATCAATCAATTTATGTGGCCTCAAAACGTCTCTGTGCTGCCTCGAAGGGGCAGAAGACTCTTGCGGCAACGGAGCCGACAAACAAGACGGCCCTCGCCTGCGGCGTGCCGAAAGCCTCCTGAGCCGCTTGCTAATGCTAGCTTGTCAAGATTGCGCAAGACACTGCCGCTGGGCCCAATGAGCTGGTTGGGAACAGGGCCGGCGGCGTGTCAGGTAGATCTGACAATATCGCCCAAACCCAACACCCTCGACTAGCAGGGAGGCGGCGTGCGGTAGTCGCACGCTCGAGCAGATCGTCGCCTACGTACCGACCACGTACTTTTGGAGGGAGCCCCCGGCCGCGTACGGTCGAGAGCCTCCAAAGGCTGTTTGCCTCTAATGCGCCGTCCATCACACTGTGTCGTGCCCGCAGCACCCCGTTTAAAACCCTCTGTGCCCTCGATCTCTGCCTGTCTGCCCCTCTGGCCCCAGCCCAGCGACTCCCGACCTAGCAGCTTCGATATCGACACCCGACCCAGCGATACCACTCCCGAGAACGTGAGAACCACGACCGGCTCTGCACGCCGAATTCCGCAGCCAACGACATGCCGCTGCCGCTGGTGAGAGGCCGTTAAGCAGCAGCATCTGCGGGCAGGATGGAGCGAGCCATCTCCCCGTCGCCCAGCAGCACCTCCAGCGCTGCAAACCCGAATCCTCAGCGCAGCCTCGTCGCCGAGCGAAGAACGTCGTACCGCCTGTTTCCCATCGTCGACCAGACGCCGCCCGCCAGTCCCGTCACGCTGCAAAAAGCCACCTTGAGCAAAGCCGCCGGCAACCACCGACGCCGATCCTCATCACTCGACCATAACCAACGTCATGAACGATCCGGGCCAACTTCCGGCCACGCGAGGCTATTGACGAGTGCCCTCCGCCTTCGAGACAGCAACGCAAACAACATCCGCAAGGGCAGCCTGCCAGACATTCGACCCCTGGGTGATGGGAGAGAAAAGAACAGTGATGTCTCTGCCAAGCTTCACGGCTTGCCTCCTCGCCCCCATACAGCTGTGGACCGTGCGTTTGAAGAAAGCGTTGACGCCCGTTCCAATAGCGTCACAGGAGATCCGTCGGTTGGAGATTGTCATCAGGCTCCTTCGCGATTGGCGCAAGATGGAGAAAACCGTGCTGTCGTCGCCCGTGGTGGCCTGGGCTCCAACTTCTCATCCACCCCTGCCCTTCGACAAGGGCGTCGCGTGCGATCCAAGCCGAATCTACGCATCAACGTCGCCGCGGAGCAGGACAGCAGCGAACGGCCTCCACCGCCCCCTCCAAAGTCTCCGCGGCACGCACGTGACGCATCGGGGGAGACGCAACGGCAACATTCGACACCGGAAAGACGTCACGCGACCACCACCGCCCATGTACGAGACGACTCCGATCCAGCACCCAGTACGCCCGCCGTAGCCCAGCAGCAGTCTCTTGTCTCCCTCAGCCCCACGCTCAAGGTCCGCGAGTTTACAGTCTCGCCTGTTGCTCGCGGACGTGCTGTGAGGAAGGAGATTCCAACGAAGATGCATGAGCTTTTGCCCAGTGACTTCTTGAACGAGAAGACGCAATCAGCTGTTCCTGCGCTTCAGCCTCCGTCAAGCAAGTTCAGCGATCCCTCAGTACGGCCATCGACCAGCGAAGGCCTCAATGTATCGAATGGTTGGACTGGTAGTGCTGTGCCTCCGCCGTCGCGAGAACCACCTAGGCCGCCAGAGTCACGATCTTCATCCAACAGCCGCTGGAGTCGTATGATGAAATCGAGTTCTCGAAGTGGGAGTAGACAGGATCATGACACTCGTCCCATCAGCCCCGAAGTCCGACCACTTGCCTCGCACCCGGTCAAATCGGATTGGAGTGAACTCCCCACGTTTGCGTCACGGCCGGTGCGACGAAGTATTACGCCAGAACCTCAAATCGCGCGAGACGACAGTGATACTTCGAGAGCGTTGAACTCCAAAGAACACCACACACTTGGCAGCCGAAGCAAGTCATCGATCAACCTACGCCAAACATCAACAGACTACATGCCTCCCGAGTCGCTTTCGAAAGCCAGCCTTGCGCTAGCTACAGCTCGAGCGAATGTTGCTGCACTTCGAAACTCGAATGCCTCTGCTGGCAGTCCGGAATCTGGGCGTAGGAGTAGGTCATCAGGCTCTGATATTGGAGACGGACTTCCAAGAAGACCTAACAGTCCAGGGGCTACAGATCCGGTCGACACACTGAAAGATCTTAGCGAGCAGGTGGAGGCACTGCACACGAAATATGCTGGACTCAAGGCCGAGCGTCAGAAGATCTCGAGTTCGATCATTGCTAGCTTGAAGGACCCGAAATTCGGACCTGAATCTGCGAACCTCATCCTGGACGAGCAATTGTCTCTTGCGGCGGTCAGCTCATCAATTGATATCTGCTTTGCGAAATTGAAGTCCTTGGAATGCCGAAAGGAAGACGCCATTGCTGCGTTGATTGCCAGGACGACTCAGTCGCAGAGGAATCCGACTGACAACATCTCAGCAATGATCGCATCAATGGCCTTAACCCGAAAGGCATCTTTGGCACCTTCAACGGATTCTGGAAGCCGTTTCGCTCCCACCGGTCGTTCGACACCGGACCTTGGTGACAACTCCAGCCTGAATCATCGCTTGACGCAGCCCAGCACCAGGACTTTTTCTTACGGTAGCGAGCCTGAAAGCTTCGATTATAGGAACTCGTCTCTCTCGCGCAAGCATTCGAACGGAGGCGACAGCCTTGTATATGCGGATGGCTTCGAACGGCAAACGCCAGCCACGATACCCGAGGATTCGGAGAATAGTCCTCGATCGCAGCGTGTTTCGCGGATTCATGACACAGCCAGTGTGCTGGATCAGCGAACTTCTGACGTTTCGGCATTGAGTCCCGTCTTCGAGAGCCATCCTCGTGCTTCGCTCTCAGAAGCCGCTCTCGAAGCCGTTGTTGATTCAGGTGAAGCCGACGGATCATCAGATACGATAGAAGGTCCTGAGCCCTCCCCAACATCAGAGCGCTCCATGTCCCCCGAAGACCTCCTCGACGAGCAACAACCGAAACGCATCCTTGTCAAAGGCTCCAAAGCCGCCAAAATCCTCGGCCTCCTAGGCAAAACCACCAAAGGCGAAGACTCACCCCTGATAAAACTCCCCACCAACGAAAAAGAAACCAAAAAGACCGCCGCAGTAAAAGTCACGGAGGTAGAGCTCGAACTCCACCGCGACGACACCACCGCCTCCCTCCTCTCCGTCCACACGGGAGACGACTCGATCCTCACCACGGACACGCAGGCGTCGTCCGCCAATCTCGAAGACCAACTCAAATCTTTCCCCAAACCCAGCCCCAACCTCTCCGACAGTCGGCGAGACACAGGAGGTTCCTTCTTGACGAACGGCTCTTCGGCGGAGTCGTCTTGTGAGCCTGATGAACCTGAACCACCCGTGATTGCGAGGAGGGATGCAGGTGGGAAGGGTACAGTGGTGAGGAAACGCGATCCTTCGGCGCATACGATTCAGGTCTATTTGGAGAGGGATGAGATTTTGGAGTATTATGATCGGTTGAGGAGATGAAAAGATACCCCCTGAGTGACTTTTGTCACCTGCCACTAAAGATTTGTTTTGTTATTACTATGTGGATGCGTATTGTAAAAGTAGTCAATGATGTGTTACGATCAAAGTCGAAGAGAAAAAGGCGATATTTGTATGAATAGAGTGGAGGACTAGAAGAGACAATGGAAAGGCAGCCGCTTCTCCTTTCACGAGGAGAGGCGGTCAGAATTTCAGAGAGTAGGATATGTGTGTCACTTCACATTCTTCACATGCATTTCAATTCCGCCTTCGTTACATGGGCATCAACACGCGCTCGATAACTGCACGGGTATGCATGCGTATATACACCACCTCATTCCTCATCTTCGTTATATCATGATGAAACGCAAATGAATGAGACCGCTATGCAAAACGCCATATTGAGGAAAACTCAAAATCATCAAGAAAGACCCAGAACCCCTCCTCACTACAACCTCGTCAATCACTCCACAGTCCCAGTCAACCTCAAAACCCTCCCCACAGCCTTAACCCCCTCCCTCAACCCACTCGAATGGCTTCCCCTCTTCCGCCCAATACTCTTCTCCGGCGGAGCACTTTTCGGCGGCCACTCCCCGTCATCCTTCCACCCTTGCACAAGCGCATGCACAAGACTCTGCAAATTAATCGGCACAGAGGGCGTCCGGGATTGCAGGATTATCTTTGTGTAGATTTCGGGGTACATGGAGGGGGTTATCTTGCGGCGGATCGGGTGGTTGGGGAGGAGGGGCGGGGCGAGCGGGATCAGGGCTTCGAGGGTTGGTGGGGTGATTGGGGGTTTGGAGGTTGTTGTTAGGTCGGGGGTTGTGGATGGACTAGATCCGGGGGTTGAGGTGCTGATTTGGGCGGTTGTGGAGGAGGTTGAGGAGCGGGGGCTGCTTGAGGTCGCGGAGGCGGAGTCGGTTGTGGGTTGGTTGGTGTCTTCGTGTGTTGATGTGTCGGCGAAGTTGACTTGTGATGTTGTCCTCGCACAACACCAGGCATCCCGTCTGCGCATCCAATGCGCCAGCCCATCATTCCACTCCATCTCCTGCTCCAATGCCTTCGCTCGCTTCCTCTTCTTCGCCAGTCGTCGATCAGTCAATTGCCTCCCCACACTATCCGGTCCCTCAAACTTGTACGTGCTCCCACTCTTACCCGCAGCAGAACTCATCGTCGCAGCCTCGCTCTCCCCATCCGTATCCCCGCCCTCGTCATTACTCGAGTATATCCGTTCCCTCCACTCCACAGGATCAAACTCCAGCCCCAGCACCTCCCCACTACTCCCCTCCGCCCTCCTGTCCAACTCCCCCGGGACATGAAAGCGGAACCCCGCAATGCGATCTTCTACATCCTGCTCCTCATCTCGTGCGTCTTTCCCGCTCGACCGCCAAGCGGGCAGCGTAGGATATTCCCAGTCATTGCGCACACGGTCCCGTAGAAATCTCCTCGCTTCGCGCACGTCTTGCGCTTGCTCGCCGTTGCCGGAGCTGCCGGCGCCGTGGTGGTGGCGGTGGTGGGGGAAGTTGAGGTGGAGCGTCATCGCATCGCTTGCAGAGAGGAGATGATGTGATGAAGGGTTTGATAATACGAAGCGTCGGACTCGCGATTGGTTGTGCCTTGTTTGGTGGATTGCAATGCGTAAGACGGGCGATTATGCTTTTTGTGGTGCGCTGGTTCGGGTCGGGCGAGGGTCGCGTGATGTGAATATGCCGAAAGGTGGTTCGCCTCAGGAAAGGTGGATATCCGGGGTCATGTACAGTATTATGCGGCCGTGGTCGTTACGTCGAGGTAGTTGATAGAAGTGAAGAGGATTGAGGCGCAATGAGGGGTGTCGTCATGCACTTGAAGGCTGGAGGGTGAAGTTTAAATTCGGCGAGGAGTCGACGATCGATCACACGTCGGCCCTCCTCTCCGCACAACAATCTCGAAAGAGATCAGGCCCTTCTCCACATTTCGCCTTCCTGCACGGCGGCTTTATTTCGATTGAATACCTCCGCGGATATTGCCATCGACATAGGCAGACGACATCTCGCAAGATCATAGGAGATGCCTTCTCACTGATCCATCAGCGATCGCACATTGCTCTTCGTCAGCCATTTTGCAACATGCTGCTTTCTGACCCAACTAACGCTCCTGCATCCGTGCCCTATGCTTTCGAACAAGTCACCGGCGATATGTCCAAGGCGAGCACCGTAGGCGCACAAAGGGGCCCATGTTCAAACCGATCACATACGTACGACATGAAACATACCAAATGGGAGAAGTCAGCGCAAAGAAAGATAGACCCTTCACGAACAATGACATGGCATTTCCGGACCACGGAGTGTGTTGACAAGAGACCAGAGAAGAACTGCTTAGGAAAGCCAACGACATATCCGAAGACTTAGGTTCATGCAATCCTTTGGGACAGCTGAGGCCCGCGCTAACAAGACTTACCCATCGTACATAGCTGCGTCCATCGCAGGTCCTGTAAGTAATACTTTTCTCATCTTAGCTTTGACTATGGACCTCCTTTCAGCTGGCGTCCACACCTTCCAATCCAAGGGTCTGGTATTAAGCTACCACGTAACACCCTCACAAAAACCAAATGCACCACTCTGGGTAACTCAATCCATCCACTGGGGCCCAGGACGTCAATACTGCGTCCAAACTCTCTCACCACTGCTCTCGAAACACTATACCGTGATCGATTTCTCGCCTCGAGGGAATGACGACTCCTCGCGTCCAAAAGACGCAGCAGGCGACGATGATGCTTCTGCCATGAGTGTGACAAATGTCACGGACGACGTCGAAGCCCTTCGGCAGCATTTGGGTATCGAAGCATTCCACGTCCTAGCCGGCCACAGTCTCGCTGGCGTCGGCGTAGTCCTCTATGCCGCTCTCTATCCAAGCAGAGTCAAGAACTTGATCCCCATCGGCAGCGGGATCTTCGCCGGGTACGATGGGACTGAGACTTGGAACCACTACCGCGATATCAGATCCTCTCAACCACAATATAAAGCGGCCTACGAACGCTGGGCGACAGCCAAAACTGATCCACCAAAGACAAATGAGGAATTCCATCAGTTCCTCATGGACGTCCTTCCCAGCTACTTGGCTGACCCGGAAACATCCCTTGCGCCTATGATGAAGGGATTCGAGGGGTCGAGGATGCAGCAGTGGAATATGGGTGCGTATATGAGTACGCGTGATGGGGACGAAAAACTTCAGAACCAGTTCGACCTGCTGAAGAACGTGAAGGCGAGGGTTCTTTTCGTGCACGGGGAGCATGATATGGGTTGTCCGCTGGAGGCTGTGAGGATTGCGGAAAAGAAGTTGAAAGACGAGGCAAAAGTGGAGGTTGTGGTGAAGGTGAGTCCCGTGGGCCATTTTCCCTGGGTTGAGGATCAGGAGAGGTTTTATCAAGCTGTTTTTGATTTCTTGGGGGACGAATGACAGGAAGAGAAAATAAAGAAGTGAAGTTGTGTGAGACAGAAGAAGGATTTTTCAGATAACCTACCCGGATATTACCGCATCGCCATCGATGCCTTCCCATATCGCACCGCCTAATCAGTCAGCACCAAACGGAAAAAGGGAAAAGACTTACCTCGCAGCCCTCTCAGGTCTCACCGGCTCCCTCATAACACCCTCCGAATAAGCATCACAAACCTTCTCCCACAAACTCTTCGCTTTGGCCGTCGTAGACCTGAGCTGAGTTTGTGGTTGATTCGTTTTGGGCATGACGCTCTCGGAGTAGGCATCACAAAGGCTTGACCACCAGCCTTTCTTTTGCTTAGGCTGTGGTTGGTGTTGCGGCCGTGGTCGATTGGGAACAAGCTCCGCCATCTCAATCTCCTCATAAGGTAGACCAGAGACGGTATGTGCAGTCGGCGGCCTAGCAATGTCAGTCAACGTACCTCTCGCAGCGGCTTGTTCATCAGCAAGCTCATTCGCGCGTCCAAGGACGAAATCGAAAGAGTTACATCGGAACAAGCTCTCACCATCTCCTTGGAGCTCAGCAGTAACATCCAAATCCTCCTCATCGGACGAAGGATCCGTCGGGTAGTTCATCTCTGTCTCTGTCGTTTGATCAGCACCGCCCTTAAACCCCACAATCTCATTCGCATTCTCCCTCACGCCCGGATCATTGTAGATCGTCATGGGGCGCCAACTCGCTTCATGGAACATCTCCCTTGGGACTGCCTGCAGTCCGAGGTCTGGGGAGGTGAGACGCTGATAGGTCTCGTCGGTCATGGTGATGTCGAAGTGTTCGACGAAGCGGGAGGGGCGCATGAGAAGGTTTGCGTTGGGGATTGGGGTTGGTGGTGTTGATAAGGAGGGAAACGAGATGTGAGTGTTGGTGGGGTTATATGTTGAGAAAGGCGTTGTGTGTTGTTGGATAAAGAGGTAAGGAGACAAAGGGAGGGAACAAGGAGTGCGAGAATGGCATTGTCAACTCGGCTTTGTTTCGTAACGCTCTCACCTTGTAGAAGCCCGGTCCAGAGAAGACAACGTGATCCAGGAAAGTTATGGTCGATGCTCGCTCGGAACATGATCTTCGTTCAAACACAGCGCTATGCAATCCCCGCAAACCCCAGCCAGCAAATAGATACAATTGGCGGGTATCATGTATGTGCACAGTCCTCTACCCAGTGGCTATAACATACATTTTCCGCCGCCACTAACGCCAGGCCGCATCTGCAGACGCCGCCGAAGAAATGCTTCGTGTCGAATCGGTGTCGACTATCGTTTCCGGTTCAGGGTGTTCGGCTTCACGGGCTTCACGGCAATTGTGTCGCTGTCCTCGTCATCCGACTCTTCGTCTTGATCTTCTTCATCTTCTTCTTCGCTTTCGCCTTCTTCGGAGACTTCTTCTTCATTCTCAGACCCCTCTTCCGCCTCAACATCCAGCATACCGTCGAGGTCATCATCCTCTTCGTCCTCGTCTTCAGATCCTTCATTCTCGTCCAGGCCGTTTGTCAGACCGAGATCCATTTCGTCACCACTTCGTGTTTGGGATCGCTTCGTCTTTTGAACTCGAGGTTGTCTGGTGTCGTCACCATCATCTGCTGCGTCGTCGCTGTCCGAGGATTCGTGATCCTCACCCTCAATGTAAAGCACACCGTTCGGATCGTCCATATCCTCGTCATTCATCGCCTTTGACACGCCCAGCATCTCGCCTCGGAGCACCAGCTGTTGCTGAAGTAGATCGAGCTTGCCCTTGAGGTGTAACAGTGGCTGAAGGCTTGCTGCCCGTTCTCGCACCACCTGAGCCAATGCCTTCACCTTCTTCATGAGTTCTGGCTGATTTGCAAGGAAGCCACCATGGACGATCAGCGAATGATGCACCCAGACCAGCAAAGTTCCTGTCCTGCCTGGCCTTCGATGTATCCGCTCTGCAATCTTCTCCAATAGTATCGCAATCTCCTGTGACTTTTGACGCTGGATGGTATTTCGTATCGTTTGGGGATTCGTTTGACCAAAGCATGTTTCCAGCAGGGCCTTGTCGTTGTTCTTCAAGGCCTGTGAGAGAGCTGTGCCAAGGGAGTGCCCTGACAGCGCTTTGGAGCTTTCTGACATGGGTACTAGAGCGCCGGCATCCTGGTCGGCCTCCTGGAGAGACTTGCGCACATCGATAGGTTCTGGATGCCGTGCCTGGAGCAAATCTCCAAATGTAGGCTCGTCTTGCTGCTCTCCCTCGTCGGCATCAGCCATATCGGCATCGTCGGCACCTGATGCAGCAGCCGGACCATCCTCCTCTTCGACATGGCCGTTCGTGAGGGGCATGCGATTCTTGAGCGGCATAGCATCATCCTCATCATCCTCCTCTAGCTCGCTCGATTCTGGCTCAGCGCTTGAGATCGAAATAATGTCATCCGGCTTCGGTTGGCTCTTCGCGTTGCCATCGTTTTGACTGGTATTCGGTGCCACGCTCGCATGTGACTCGTCCACGCGGGTGGACTTTGATCGTGGAGTGCCATTTGTAAGCTTGGCGTCGAGCTTCTTGCCGGCTCTGGCGTCTTCGTCGACGAGAAATCCCAGTCCGGATGAGGCTGGCACGTGAGAAGATTTGAGACGTTTGGTCGCGGGCAGCGGAGAAGCAGACGGCTGTTGCGACTCCGCCTGCCGTCTCTTGGAGCGCTGTGCGGCGCTCATATCGACGGCATGACCCGGATGAGACAGACACAGACGGAGATGGTGGCAGCGGCGGTGCAGGCGGACGGGAGGTGAGGTCGTTTGAGTGGTGGGATGGCGTCAATGAAGCTCTCGAATTTCTCGTCTCAAAGTTTTCGGATCGATGCGCACTAACGGCTTTTGGTCCGTGGCTTGGCATGTTTTGATTGCCATCAAATCTTCAATTTGACAGTCTCGTTGGTGATGCGCACAGAATCTACATTGCAGGACTGTCGAGAGCGACTTCCCGAGATGTATGCGCTCCTTCCTGATGACTGCAGTGAAGAGGTGAGCCTCGTCGCTGCCTTGCGAACAAGACGCATCATCATCGCCTCCGACGAGACAAAAAGGGGCTCTGGTCGTCGCTAGCGCAGCCAATCATCAGCGCGAGCGTTGTAGACGGCCCGGCGGCACGTGACAGGGTTCTCTTGTTTTTCATCGGCAGGCGATTCTTAAAGCTGGCGCGTTTTCCTCGAATTCTGGCGCTCCCATTTCTCCCGCCGACCGCTCCTTCCAGCCAAACACGCACTCCCAGCTACCCCGCGACCACCGCCGACTAGCGCCACACGCCTCCGATATTTTGCTGGCTTGTGATGATTACGCTCTGTTTACTGCCGTATAGCAGCGCCGCATAATAAGCCTGCATTCAACCCGCCGTGCCTGGTCGCTTTCACTAGTTGATCGCGCTTCCAGTCGCTTCACGTGCGCTCGACGCTTCACTCGTCGCCGCCTTCACAAGACGGCGTTGTTGCCACCGCGCGACTTGCGACCGTATTTAAAGCTCTTGCCTGGTCCTTGGAACGGCCACAAAAACCTCCCCTCTGGCGCGTCACAAATTTCGACATTTTGGTCCGTGCACCCGCGCTAGCAAGCTCGGAGCAAGCTTGGAACTCATCAATTTTCCACTTTCTCAAGCGACTTCTGCTCCTTGACGCACCTCTGAGAAGACACGCCTGGGTCACGTGCACATTTATCTACGCCACCCACCACCGACCTCACGTGCTGTCGCTTCCAGATGGCCGACCTCGACCTCGAAGCTAAGATCAACCTACCAACTCTCCACCGCGACCACGACGACGACCCTCCTGTCGCTAATATCGACGTCTCCAACACAGGCGCGTTTGCTGAGAATGCTGCATTATCAGTCGCTCCAGGTATTACACCTGTCGCCGACTACATACCCAAAGATGCAACCACTTCTCATCCCACGCCGCCCCCCGACGAACCTTTGGCCACTTCAGAAGCTAATATTGAAATAAAAGCAGATGAAGTGCCCAAGGTCGAGTCGGTGTTGGAGCCTCAGTCAGCAGTCTCGGAGCCTGCTGCGCCTGCGGCATTGTCAAACGAGTCAAGTCTCGTGCGGCCGCGCGAGGATGACGATGATGGGGAGGACGACGAGCCTGCTGCGAAGCGTAGTAGGGTTAATGGCGACTTGGACGAGGATGTCACCCTTCCGGATGCGCCTCCAGCCGATGAGATTGATGCGACAGATGTAACTGATCTGGCGCCCCCCAATCCTGAGGCCGAGGCCGAGCCGTCCACTTCCACACCAGCAGATGTTCCTCAAGATTCCGTTGTAGCCGCGCCGCCGCAGCCTGTGACGGAGCCTGCACCAGAATCGATACCAGAGCCAGCTCCATCAAATCCACCACCTGAGGAGCCCGCTGTCGCCGCCGATGACGCAATCATGGACACCCAAGAGCCTGATGCGCCTGATGATGCTGCGCGAAAGCAAGAATCACAGGCTGCAGCGCCAGCGGCTTTGGATGCGTCATCTGCACCGCTGACAAATGGGGATCATGTGTCTCCTGATGTTGGGAACCTGCAGCCATCAACTGAGACGGCAGAGGCCAAGCAACCAACAGAGGATGGAGAGACTGCTGCCTCGAAGACGACCGAGGCAGAAGCGGTGCCTCAGGATGCGAAGCCCGCAGAAGCCTCAGCACAAGATAGCACCAAGCCTTCAGCGCCGTCCAAGCCTTCCTACAGCAAAGAGCCAATGACGACGATGCAACAGCGTTATCTACTCGACAAGATGAAGAATACGAAGAAGACCAAGCATGCCCTTAGCTTCTTGAACCCTGTTGACCCTGTCCTCCTGAACATCCCCACCTACCCAGAGATCATCAAGAACCCTATGGATCTCAACACCATGGAGCACAAGCTGAAGACCGGCAAATACGGCTCTGTCCAGGAATTTGTTGACGACTTTGACCTCATCATCCAGAATGCCCGAACCTTCAATGGCGATGCGCACCCTGTCACTCAAGCTGGATTTGCGTTGGAGGCGTACGTGCGCAAGACTCTCGAGGGCGTTCCAAGCTCGACTCAAGCAGCTCCGCAGAAGCCGCAACCCAAGAAGGCATCTCCGAAGCCGCAGCCACGCCGAGAGTCGAGACATGTGGCCCAGCCAGCGGCTCCTCCATCTGCTCCTGCAGCGTCAAGTGCCTCTGAGTCCTTCGCTCTCCAGCCAGATGGTACGCCTCAGATACGCCGCGACTCGACCATCAACCGTCCGGCCCGTACGATCAAGCCGCCACCCGCGCGAGAACTGACGTACTCCAAGCCGAAGAGAAAGGAGAACGCACTCGAGCTCAGATTCGCCGAGTACGCTGTCAACGAACTCAGGAGCCCCAGATATGGTGCGCTCAACCAGGTGTTCTTGCAGCCGGTCGATCCTGTCGCCCTCAACATCCCACATTATCGCCAGGTCATCAAGCATCCCATGGATCTGGGTACGATTGCGCAGAAGCTCAAGCAGGGCCAGTACACCAAGGCCAACGAGGTCAAGAAAGACTTCGAGCTCATGATTCAGAACTGCCTAACCTTCAATCCCGTTGGTAACCCAGTCCGTGACATGGGTGTTTCGTTTAAGCGCGAGTTCGATTCGCTCTGGCAGACGAAGGAGAAGTGGGAGAAGGCACGCAAGGCCGATCTCCGACGTGGAATCTCTGCCTCTGCTGATGAGTACAGCGCCGACGAAGAGGAAGAAGAAGAGGAAGAGGACGACGACAAATCCGCCACGATCGCGCAGCTGCAGAAGCAGCTGGAGTCGATTCAAGGCGCACTTTCTTCGCTCAATGCGAACCCCAAGGACAAGAAGAGCAAGAAGAAGTCTGGGGCAAAGCCGAGCAAGAAATCCGGCGGAGGTGCTTCGACAATGAAGCAGAAGTCACCGCCGAAGCCAAAGGCACCAAAGAAGCCCAAGCAAGTCACGTACGACGAGAAGCAGGAGATCTCTGACGCTGTGGGCCGCATGAACGAGGAGCAGGTCACCGAGTTGACTAGGATCATCACGACCAACTGCAAGAAGTACGCTGATCAGGATGAAATGGAGCTCGAGATTGACGACCTGCCCAACGACGTCCAGGCCATGCTGCTCACCTACGTGCGCTCGATCTTTGGTAAGCCCAATCGAGGCGTGCGCGCTGACTCGCCTGACGACGGTGCTGCTCTGGATGACGACGACTTCGAGCCAACTGAGCGTGGTGGTCGTCGTGGCGGCAGTGGTGCCGGCAACAAGCGCAAGAAGCACAAGCCAATGCACAAGGAGGAGCAGCAGAAGGCCATCAACGAGCTGCAGAGCCGACTCGCTCAGTTCCAGAACGTCGCCAGCGCCTCGCCTAGTCAGCAGGAAGAAACCTCTGGCGACGAGAGTGAGGAGAGCGAGGAGGAGTAGATTGCCTGGCGGTCTGCGCAGTCTTGGTGCATTGAGCGAGGCGTTGGTCTGATGCATTTTCACGACAAGTTGGCCCGATGCATTCGACGAGGAGTTTGTGTGTGTTGCGAGTTTTTTCCCCATTCAAAACCGAGAAATGAGCGTTCAGCGTGCGTTGTTGTTGTAGAAATAGGTAGCAGCTTCTTCATTTGGCCTTGCTTTGACTCTTGGGAGTCTAAAATAGCTGAGGCGACTATCCACTCTCTGGGTAGCCTTATGAAATAGCTTGATGTTGTATGATTGATGGAAAACTGCTGGCAGTAAGTTGTTCTAGTCCTTTTGTTTTCCTTTTGCTGGTCGTCTCTTCGTCTCACCTGCTTCACCATCAATACTTTCCATAGAAGAACCAACAACAGAAGTCTCCTGAACCCTCTGCTTTCTCTTTCACATCTCAACAACAAAATTCTCCGTCTCCTCCCACCCCCAAGCAGCTTTCAAATTCGTAATCGCCACCCCCGTTGGCCACGCGTGCATCTTATCACACTGGTCCAAAACATACAACAAAGCCTCCTGCTCATGCCTCTCCGTGAACCTCTCGCCGGCCATGGACGCTGACATGGAGGCGTACGTGAACGCCGGGGCGTTGGAGGGGTTGGAGAGGGCCATGCCGCAGAGGATGCGGACGTGGTGCCGGATTTCTTGGTCGGTGGATTTTAGGTGTTGGAGGCGGGAGGGGCCCAGGCGGGGGAGGGTTGGGTTGTGAGAGGAGAGGAGGATGCGGGAGAGGTGGTAGTGTTGGATTCCTGTTGCGTGTTCGTCGGCGACGTACCAGATTTCGGGGAAGACTTCTGGGTGTTGGGCTTCGCGATGGAAGATTGGTGTGAATGACGGGGGTTTGTTGTCGTGCCTGAGAAGACGTGAGGTCAGTATAAGCTTTCGTTGTGTTGAGTGAATGGTTGAGGGTGGATTTTTGCTTACCATTGCTGGACTTGGTCCACCAGGTACCGATAAGTTGCCAGATTTTGAGTTTGTGATTCGTCGCTCTCGCTGAAGCAGAATCGAAGGACATCGGCGCAGAGGACGACCATGCGGCAGGACCTGGCTGTCAGTCGAAGGTTGCTGGGCCTGCGGACTTGTGGACTCACCAAATATGGTCTTCGGCGGCCTCGAACGATCGATCAACATTGCAATGCTCCAAAGCCGGCAACACAGGTCTCTGATTGACAAATGCAACATATACCTCCTGCCTCAAGCCTACCCAGAACGCGGCTTGTCGCAACCCACCAGTCACCGCCGCCCTCTCCTGAGCAGCAATGAAAGCCTGCGCACCGAGCAAATGGCTATGCTGATCCGCCGGCTGCTGCCCAGATATAGGAACCTCAAACTCCTCCAGATGTCTCAGGATAATTGTCGATGCCAACAGATTCTCGTCGAGAATGGCCGCCGTATCGTCCAACATGGGGATGAGGTGCTTCAGACACTCCTGGTGGTACTTGTTCGAGACAAGAGGGTCGTATTCTCCTACTCGACTCAGATGCCGTGCTGAGAGGGCGAAGATGGCGTTCATGAGTGTTGGACAGATTGCTGCTCGTTGGGGTACTACGGAGCGGAAATGCCGTAAAGGGTCGGTGAGGTCGAAGTTGCGGGAGAGGGTTTCGACGAAGTAGCGGAGGAGTTTGGCTTCTTCTTTGTCCTACACATCCTGTCAGTATACGCCTGCAGACGAAAAGGTGACGACTGACTTTCAGAGGCCAGATCGGCGTCTCCAGGTATATCCTCGACAACGATTGCGATACAGTCGTCTCCAGCCCAGGAAATCCAGACAGATCAATCTCCGAATTTGATGTGATGTTATCTAGAGTTGCAGTCGGCGTCCATCCTGTATGCCACGATTCCGCCGGTGATCGAACTAGCTGATTGCCTGGGCTACCTGATGTCGCTGAGCTCTGATACGAACTCTCGAATGTGAGCCGCCGTCGTTTCGGCAGTGACTGGCCAGCAGGCGATGTCGCCGAAGGCAAGCGATCTGAGTATGTCAGGCTGTCGGCCGGCGACTGGCTGGGATAGGCATGCTTCTCAGATGCTGATTGTGGTTGGGACGTAATCTCGCTCTCTGGCCACGGGTACTGTGGTGCCTCTGGACGTTCTGAGATCGAGAAGCGGTGGCTCGCTGCTGGTGACTCGCTGGGCTGTGAACCTTTCTCTTGTGTGATCTGAGTCGAACTTCCCGTTCGAGATGCTGGCTTTGGTCGTTGCTGTATCGGTGGGTTTGGATCCGTCCATCTGAAGGGGCTCGGGTGTGGATTATCCTCATCTGGATTGTGATCGTAGATGTTGACGAGCTCCTGAGTCTCATCGAGAAACGTAAGATTCCTCGCCGTCTTCACCCATGTTTGCTTCTTGCTGAAGTCGTAGTCCGTCCTCGCCAGGCCGGAGCCCTTGCCGTTCGCGACACTTGAGAGGTGTCAATGGTCTGTATGTCAGTGAAGGGAGTTGGAAATTCACCTCGGATTTGCACCATGTCGAAAACGAATGTTGTATCCTCTTACACATTCAATGCCCGCTTTTTCACATCGAGTGCAGGAAGGCCTTCCATTGAAGTCAGCAATCGTCCAGGATCGAGATGAAAGAAGAGACTCACCTCTGCTCATCACACTTCAAATGCCTTCACCACCAACCATCAGCTCAAACCTATCAACGCGAAAAGAAATCAAAGAAGATCAACACACCTCTGCCGACAATTCTGACTACCAACAGGTCAGCAAAAAAGAACCTACAGCCAACAACCAATCGTCAAAGACCGATTACATACCACCCCGTCTTAGTCCTCTGCGTAGCAATGCTCTCCTTCTCCTTCGCTGCATCGGAACTCGACTTTCCTGGTGACATGCCTCCAAAAGGGAAACCATGGTCCAGCACGACGGGCTGTGGTGTGAGGTCAGGCGGGACATATCACCACTATCGGCGTTTGGAGGCAAGTAGCACTTGCAGATGGAAGGGAATAAGCTTTGGGGAGGGGGTGAGACGAGGAGACGTATCTGCGGGGCGCCACACAGGGTTGGGTTTGGGGTTGTGGAGACGGGGCAATGTCGGGGTGAGATGCACGATGCGGGTGCGGATGGCTGTGGTGGGCAAGCCGTCGTTCTGCTCGTTCTGGTTTCCGTGGGAGGCGCGGCGGGTGTCATGCGCATGTGAAAGAAAAGTTCGTATTCGGGTTTGAGATGAAGTGAAAGTGAAGTTGTCGGTGGTGGAGATGGAGAAAGAACGAGGAACACGACCATCCATTACGCTCTTTGCCCAATGTATGTCTTTTCACAGAGCATCTAGCAGTATATCCAATGCCTCTCTTTTTCTATAAACTCCAGAGAAACCGAACGCTCATGAACGCGTAACTTTTCAATCATGTCGTAAATCTAGAGGCGTGCCTTCTCCTCAACGATCTCCTCGCCAATCTCGTTGAAGTCGATCTTCTTGCCAGTGCGGAGCGACTTCTGAAGGGCGTCGCCAATCTTCAGAGCCTGGATGGCGCCAGACAGCTGGAACGGAGGCTTCTTGCCATCCAAAATGCACTCGGTGAATTCGTTCGACTCGGTGACGAAGGCCTGCTCGAAGCGGTCGTAGTATGTCTGAGGAGCTTCCCTGCGGATACCATTCTCCTCGTACATCTCGACAAGGTTGTTTTGAGGAACGCCGTTGACCACGATCTTGCCGTGTGTGCCGATAATCTCGGTGGTGTCAAGCTGGCCTGCGGCCATCATTCGGGACGAGTAGAAGTATGCGATCTTGCCACCCCAGAACTCCACAACACCGATGCCGTTGTCTACATCGCCGTACTTCTTGAGGTCGGCCAGGCGGGCGTTGATTCCCAGACCAGTCACGCTCTTGACCACGCTGTCCTGGCCAAAGTACCACAGAGCAAGGTCAATGTCGTGAATGTTGGCGTCCACGAAGATACCACCGCTGAACTTGGCGTATTGCACAAAGTAGTCGTCGTTCCTGTGCTTGTCGCAGGTCTGACTGCGGATGACAGAAACACGGCCAACATCACCAGCTTGCACCTTGTTGGCTGCGTCTCTGTAGCTGGCATCGAATCGTCGAGAGAAACCGCACATGACAGTCAATTGTGGCTTCTGGCGGGCAGCCTTCAACACACCCTCGCAGATCTCCAGGCTGGTCGAGAGAGGCTTCTCGCACAGAACGTGCTTGTCCGCGGCAATGGCTCGGATAGATTGCGGTGCGTGCTCGGTGGTGATGCCGGCGACCACCACTGCCTCGAGACCCTCATGCTTGAGCATCTCGTCGAAGTCGGTGTAGATCTTGACGCCGAATGGCTCGAGGCGCTGCTTTGCCCATGCCAAAGCCTTTGGATCTGGATCGCAGGCGGCGACGAGCTCAGCGCGAGGCGTGCGGTCGAGGAAGTGAAGCGCATGGCGAGCGCCCATGCGGCCGAGGCCAGAGACGGCGACTTGGAGCTTGCGGACCATCTTGAAAGTGCTGGGGTATGTGGTTGTATGAAAGTTGCGAGTATCTCAAGCTGGCGAGCTCAAAAAAAGACGGTGGTAGGATGAAATCGGTGGCTCGGACGGATGAGATTTCGCGGAGATGGAGAAAAGCACAGCGAACGGAATTCTAAGGGCGATGAGCAGAGACTGACCTTTTTATTTTCTGACCTTGACGCGGTGCACGCGTGGGCGCGATGGAGAGCGTAATGCAGTGCTAGAGAGCGTAATGCACAAAGACCCTCGACCATGTGATGGAGACAGAGTGGGCTGCTCCATCGCTGCGGAAGGACTTGCCGCCGACGAAAATTGGGGCAAGAATTTCCACCACTCTGCCTGGGCCGACCAGAACGACGGCGGCGAGGTTTGAATGGGGATAGAAAGACATATCGGAATTGCTGGATGAGGGAGACAGGACCGCTCATGAAGGTCACCTGGTGTCTGGTCTCACAGCGTTCATTTCGTGGCTGTTCTCCAAAAAGCTGGCCGGCGACGCAGGCAATTGAAGGCCTTTGGCCGGTTTTTAAATCCCGAGAGCAGGAACTCAATTGCTGAGCGACAACATCACGACGGCACGTGTCTGTACATTGTCTACGTCTATCTTTCTCTACCGCGCCATCCATCCGCCATCCACAGTCAGAATCTCGCCCGTCACGTACCCACTCGCCCGACTCGCCAAAAACACCACGCTGCCCTTGAAGTCCTCCGCCGAACCCCATCGTCCCGCCGGGATGCGCTCCAATATCGACGCGGCGCGCTTCTCGTCAGCGATCAACGCCTCGTTCATGTCCGTCGCGATGTATCCCGGCGCGATGGCATTCACCGTGATGCCCTTGTCCGCCCATTGATTCGACAGCGCCTTGGTCAACTGTCCAACACCACCCTTCGAAGCCGCGTAGGCTGGCACGTTGATGCCGCCCTGGAATGTCAACAGACTGCCAATGTTGATGATGCTGCCTCTTCTGCCGTGCTTGTCTGCCTCCCGCGAAAGCATATGCGCGCCGACGTCGCGGCAGAGGGTGAAGACGGCGTTGAGGTTGACTTGGAGCACTTCGTTCCAGTCGTTGTCGGGGAATTGGTGGGCTGGATGCCGTCTTTGGATACCGCCGCAGTTGAGGAGGATGTGCACTTGGTGCCCGTCGTTCAAGACTTTGGGGAGGAGGGCTGTCATGGACTCGTTTGACGCGAGGTCGGCGGTGTATATATGTGCTTTCCGGCCCAGCTTCTCGATTGCCTGCTTCGTCTCTTGGTTGGAGTCGTTTCGCTGGGTCTCGTCAGTCCTGATCTCGCCATTGTAATTCCGAGCCCACTCTCACTCACCTGCACCAGTAACACGTCTGCGCCTGCTTCTGCCAGTGCTATCGCCATTGCCTGTCCAATGCCTCGAGTTCCACCCGTCACCAAAGCTGTCTGCCCTTCCAGGCTGAAAAGCTGCTGCACCGACGCCATTTCTGCTCAAGTTTCTCGCTCTCTGCCAATTACACGCGCGCTGAGGGATTGAGAATTCCTTGTGAAATGGAAAGTATTTGTTGATCTGGTGAGACATTTCTTCGTTCTTCCTCTCATGCCCTCGTCACATCAAATGCCGGCAGCAAACGCCGACGCAACAACCCCCACCAAAACCCCTCCCCAGCAATACCATCCATCGCCAGTGGACGGAAAAGCAGACGCGTAGGCAAAAGACGGATATGCGGTTTTGACTCCCATGAAAAAAAGCCTCAAATCATACTCCTGGTAGAGCGGGTCTTCACTTCCATTCCCTTCAATCACTCGTTCCTTAGGAAAACGTATACCTGCAAGACATCAAGGTGTTCCCAAGCTTCCCATTGACAATGGCTTCTGCAACTGAGATTCGAGCGTCTGTCCTCCATGCGGCGAAGGACCTTCGCGTGGTAAGTCAAGCTCACCAACATCACATTGACAAAGCAAAGACTAAAGACACCCACAGGAAACCCGCACCATCTCCCCACCCTCCTCAAACGAAGTCCAAATCGCCATAGCCTCCACAGGCCTCTGCGGCTCCGACCTGCACTACTACTCCCACTTCCGCAACGGCGACATCCTCGTCCGCGAGCCCCTCTCCCTCGGCCACGAATCCGCCGGCATAATCACCGCCATCGGCTCCTCAGTCACAAACCTCTCCGTCGGCGACAAAGTCGCCCTCGAAGTCGGGCTCCCCTGCGAGAACTGCCAGCGCTGCGAACAAGGGAGGTATAATATTTGCAAAGATGTGAGATTTCGGAGCAGTGGGAAGAGTTTCCCGCATTTTCAGGGCACGTTGCAGGAGAGGGTGAATCATCCAAGTAAGTGGGTTTATAAATTGCCGGAGGGGATGGGGTTGGATGTTGGGGCGCTGCTAGAGCCTCTTGGTGTGGCCCTTCACGCTTTCAGGAGGAGTTATATGCCCGATGACGCGACGGTTCTGGTCTTTGGCGCGGGTGCTGTGGGTTTACTTTGCGCGGCTGTGGCGAAGGTGAGGGGCGCGAAGAAGGTTGTCATCGCGGATATTGATGCGGGACGACTGGAGTTTGCGGTGCAGAATGGGTTTGCGCATAGTAGTTATACGGTGCCTATGAAGAGGGGAAAGGACATTGATGAGAGTTTGGCGATTGCGAAGGAGACGGCGGCCGAGGTGGGCAAGGTTGAAGGGGTCGGGGAGGTGGATGTTGTGTTTGAGTGTACGGGGGTGCCGTCTTGTGTGCAGGCGGGGATTTATGTAAGTCGTAAAATGTTCGTGTTTCTGAGAAGGGGTTTGACTGATTGTTTGATAGGCTACACGTCCCGGCGGCCGCATCATGCTTGTTGGTATGGGCCACCCCATCCAGACTCTCCCACTCGGCGCCGCTGCCCTCCGCGAGGTTGACATCGTGGGTGTCTTCCGCTATGCCAACACCTACCAAGAGAGCATCGACATCGTCCTCCAAGCCATGAAATCACCTGAAGGTCCAGACTTCTCAAAACTCATCACGCACCGATTCTCTGGTTTCGAAGACGCGGCAAAGGCTTTCGACATGGCGAGTAAGACGAAAGATGCCGATGGCAAGCTAGTGTTGAAGGTGGTGATTGATAGTAGCGGGAATGAACAGAGTGGTGCGAGACTGTAAAAGTCGTGATGAGGGTGTAGATGTTTTGTGCATAGCGAGGATCGATAGAAAAGGTGTAGATATGGTCGAGAGAATCATCATTCAATTATTCATTAGATCGGTCCTTCGTACAACATCATGATTACTTTTGCAAAAGACAGGGTGCCTACCCAACGCCTCGCTCTGAATTGAACACTCCAGATCACGCACCAACAATCCTCCCATCCTGACACTTCGTCCCAGCAGCTACACTCCCCATCCTAACCCAACCCCCCTGATCACAAACCATAAACCCCTGCCCTCCATCTGTGCACTGCAGACTCCCATCAACATCACAATCGCCATCCGGTCTCGCACGTACAATTCTATCGTCCCTATAACTCCCCGCCTTAACATTCGCTTGCTGGGCGTACTGTTCCGTCTGACCATTATAAGGAGAGAGGAAAGGCAGACATTCCATTCCCGCAGCGACTTGGCGCGAGGAGACGTAGACCCATTCTTCGGAGGAGTTTACGCTCCCGTCGTTGTAGTTGCAGGTTGACCAGCTTGTGCTGCTGGTGCAGATGAAGGTTCCTGGCACGCAGGGGAGGTAGCGGGTTAGGTCGCCGGTGGCGAAGGGTGGGCGGTTGCCGTTTGTTGGCGATGGGGCTGGGGCGCGGGTTGTGGATGGTGGTGGTTGAGGGCGGGTTGTGGAGGTTATCATTCGAGATGTTGAAAGATAGGTGGGTGTGGGCTGTGCGACGCATTGCCATACACAGGTTCCTACGAGCTCGCAGCCGTAGCCTGCGGCGCAGGGGCAAATTGCCGCTGTGCCGGTGCAGGCGGAAGGAGGGGCGGATGTCGTGTATGTTGCTGGTCGAGAGGTGGTTGCTGGTGATGGAGGGACGAATACTGTGATTGTGCTGGTGCAGTCGGCGGTGACTGTTACTGTGGATAAGTCTCCTGAAGAGACCGCAAGCTTTGGAGGAAAGTCGGCGGCTTTGGCAGCGGGAGTGGACACTGCAGGAGCGGTCCCAGCGGCGAAGTGATGATGTGCGTGACGTGACGTTGGACGTGAAGTCGGACGGCCTCTGGAAGTCGAGCTTGATTCCGATGAAGTCGACATCTCCGGCAATCCATACGCTGCAGCGCTGGTAGGCATTGAACTGGTGCCATTGCCACCTGGTGCTGGAGATGAAGAGCTATCTCCCAGATCTTTGTATGTCTGTCCATACGGCGTGGCCGAATCACAAGTGCCTGGGTTGGGAGAGTCGGAGCTGCTCTTGCCATCGCCATATACTACATCTGGTCCAGGATTCGGGTACACGGGGTCTTCGCCTTCTGGAGTCGTGCAATCGTTGACGCCTTCCAGATTCGCTTTCCAGATATAGGGCAGGCTCTCAAAAGTATTGTAACCTTGCCTTCGCCGCCGCCTCGAGATCCCCGATATGATGCTTACTTCGGCGCAATTCATGTAGAATTCTCGGTTTCCTTCGTTGTTCTGCCATGTCCAACCAAGCAGAGCATTTCCGCTCGGGGCGTAGGATGGTATCGTGAAGTCGTATGAGGAGGCCAGTGGACAACCGCCAATCATGCTCTTGATCACTCGGAAAGTTGCTCCGTTGTCGTAAGATAGCGATATTTGGCAGGATCCGCCATGGTGTGTCGCTGATCCAGCCAATGTCATGTTGTACGTCGAACCAGCGGCGTATGTTACAGTCGTTCGTACAGGCCTGTCGTTCTGGTAGCCCTTGCAAGGGAAATTCGAGCCGTCAGGATCCAGGGGTGAAGTCATGCTGTAGTCGATATTCTGATAATCATTCTCGGGATCGAATTTGCTGTGTAAAGGATACGGCCACTTCATCTCCATGTGGGCCAGCACAGCCGGTGCTGATAATAGTAGCCCGCATAATGCCGAAGCAATGGGCGAAGATCGTCTTCTGCGACTCATGATGAAGAAAATTGTGGATATGATGCTCAGGAACAGGGAAGAGATCGGTTCATACTCAAGTACACTTACATACTGCCGCGCAAGGGAGCCTCAGACCTTCTTACTCGCCATCTTCTTTCATGTACTGCAATCAAGGCATGGTGGCTAAGGTGTCGCGAAGCGCTGGGAGGGCATGGCGAGACGTTGGAAGCGCCGTTGGGAGGAGGTTCGTCAAGCATTCTTCGCGCTTCACGGGGCGCGTCGTCAATGCAGGTCCGCATTCCATTGCCGCGACACGGCAACTGGAGCCATCGCATGGCTAATGCTTAGTCTTTGACATGTTGGCCAGACTCGAATATAGTAGTGAGCACGGGGGCCTTCATGGAATGATAGGCGCGAAGGTGCATAGGAGGTCCAGAAAGTCCAGCCATCTCCCGAATGAGAACCGTGGGCCGTGGCCGGATGGATCGTCTAGACGTTCAAAGCATATCGCGTCTTTGAGATGCCGTGATGATGTCGGTTGAATGGAAGACTTGCGAGAGGAAGATGAAGGTGAGGGAGAAGAAGTGTCGTCGCCGCCGTCGAAGCTTCCTCGAGCTGACGCGCGGGCCTCGATCCATCTCAAGTCGCGTCTCCTCGACGCGGTCTTCTCTCTACAACCACGTCCGACATGCCCGACCTCACCCAGCACAACGTCGCCAACGAAGAACGGCTGAAAGCTGCTCTGTGGCACTCGATCGGCAAGACAGTCGATGCCGTGGCCGTGGAGAACAAGTTCAATGCCACTCCCCAATTCATCGGCAGTCTGACCGAGCTCGTCCACGCGAAGATCACCAACGCGGCCACCGACCTTGAGAGATTCGCAAAGCATGCCGACCGCTCGACTGTCAACAGCAAAGACGTGCTGCTCCTGGCTCGGAATAACGACGTTCTGGAGGATATCATGAAAGAGAAAGCCAACGCGGTTCGCAAGAGCAAGAAGTGAACAACACTTTTGGAGGACATGTCTATCATAATCTATGGCTACTACGCCATCTAAACCACGCCCGCTTGCATGCAATACGTGACAGAGGTGCCATCCTACGACTTGTCTGGGAAGCCGAGATCGACGCCGAATGGTGGGTACACATATCTCGTCAAGCCCTTCTTCTTGTGGATGCCCTCTAATGCCTCCAAATCAGATGAGTCGAGCTTCACGGTCTTCAGGTTCTCCTCGATGCGGGATGGGGTGACCGATTTCGGCAGAACGACATGGCCCTTGTTGACTGGAAGAATGTCAGTGACTGCTCTAAACATCTTTCTGCCGGCATACGACTTCGAGATTATTGGGATCCTCGACTCACCTTGATAACTGATTAAAACCGTGCCGAGACCCACGCCATGCTTCTTGGCCACTTCCTTAACGCCATCCTCCTCGAAGAGCGGGCTTCCGGTAGAACCAAGTGGGCTGTAGGCCTCGATGAGGATGCCCTTCTCTTTGCAAAAGTCGGCAATATCTTGCTGTGGGAGGAGCGGGTGGTTTTCGATCTGGTTCGCAGCTGGAACAACGGTGGCCTGCGGGAGAAGCTCCTTGAGGTACTTGACGCTGTAGTTCGAGACACCAATGGCCTTGACCTTGCCGGTCTTCAGCAGCTTCTCCATGTTCTTCCAGGTATCCACATGGGACCATTCGCGGTCGAGGTCACGCGAGCCGTCTTCGAGCTTGGGAAAGAGCGGGTGGTTGCCATTGCCGTTCACTGATTCGAATGTTAGCAGACATCTCAAGGCAATACGCAGGAGGGCTCTACGCACTTGGTACCGGCCAGTGAACCAGGTACAGGTCGAGGTAGTCCAGGCCTAGTCTCTTGAGGGACTCGTCGACACACTCCTCCACCTTGCGGTGGTACGTGTTCCAGAGCTTCGAAGTGACGAAAACATCCTCACGCTTTTTTACGATTAGCGATTGTCTGGTCCGGCAAGATGCTCCTCCCATGCTCTTCACCCACCTTGATGCCGGAGGCAAAGCCCTCCTTCAGACCCTCGCCGACCTCATTCTCGTTGCCGTACACGAGCGCCTAGCCACCTTATCAGCACTCAATCTCCACGACGCATTCTTCAGCTGGGCCACTTACAGCATCAATGTGTCTGTAGCCGCTCTTCAAGGCATGTGCGACAGCAGTCTTGACCTGGCCCGGCTCTGATAAGAAAGGACACGTCAGTACGAGTCACTCCAGCTTGGCCATTGGCACAGGATATACTGACCAGATTGCCAGGTTCCGAGGCCGACTGCGGGGATCTTTGCGCCAGTGTTGAGGGTGAAGTAGGTGTCTGCCATTGTGGGTGGATTGAGGATGTGTTGTGGTGTTTTTGCAATCATCCAGTTTGCAAGTTGGGGGTTCATGCTGGGTTCCTGGCGTCGGTGGGGGAAAACCCGAGACGCGTCTCAACACATGGGTCTGCTGTGACGTGATCAGAACAATTCTTCCATCACCTTCGGCCTCTGAAATCCGACTTCGACCCCGCCACGTGACGGCCGCCCCGCAAAATCACGAGCAGCGACCAGACGGCGAGTGAAACATGGGGACTGACGGCGTCTGATCTACGGGAAAACGTTGCGCCTATTCGAAGAACACCTCATCCCCCGAAAAGCGAATCGAGAAGGAAGGTGGATCCCAGGAAAAACTCGTGCTCCGGCGCTACGGACAAACATCCTGTCATGTGCAGGAGAAGGAAATGTTCCCCATCGATTACGACACCTGGAGCCACTCGGACGAGCTCATGTGGAGTCGTTGAGGGATTTTCTTCTTTCCGATGACACAAAAGACCCTGCCGAGATGGACGCTAAAGCATACGTTTCTCCGGTTCTGACCTATCGTTCACTCCACATGGGGCAGGATGCATCTCGGAACGAGATCTGGCTGGGACGGCGCCCTTGGTAGTGCATGAAGGCGTATCAGAATCCCTTCTGGGCTCCTCCGCCACCTCTCACCCACCAGCCGTGCCCTCATCCGCGTAGGAGCGTAGACTGGGGAGCGATGCAACGTGCGACGTAAGGCCCTTCGTCTTGCCCCGTATGCTCTCCAGAGGCAAGTGGAGTGCCTTTGCGTATGGTAAGCGGTATCTGAGGACTCCCCATAAGAACGTAGCCCTCTGACGGTCTGTTCCTCTCCATCTCTCATCTCCATTCATCAACATCCCTATCGATCATTCAACTTCCAAGCGCTTGAAAGGACTCTAGACATTGTTGCATCGGTTCATTCTGCTTGAGAACACTTTCAAAATGGCACCAGCAGCCGTCTACGAGACGCCCAACGTCGCTGAGAACTTCAACGACCACAAAGATGGTCTTGCGTTGGAGGCTACCTCGGACGCCATCGACGAGGTCAACGTCCTCAAGGCTGCCATGCGGGTGAAGAACGGTACCGCAACACAAGAAGAAGTCGACATCTACGAGAAGTCGCAGTTCGACGCAGAGAAGGACAAGACCCAGTTCAGACAATACGAAGACGCATGCGACCGTGTGAAGAACTTCTACAAGGAGCAACACACCAAGCAGACCGTCTCATACAACCTCAAGGCTCGCAACGACTTCCACTCCAAGACTCGTGCCCAAATGACCATCTGGCAAGCGATGGAGAAGCTCAACACTCTCATCGACGAGTCCGACCCAGACACCTCCCTCAGCCAAATCGAGCACCTTCTCCAATCCGCCGAGGCCATCCGTCGCGACGGCAAGCCAAAGTGGTTCCAGCTCACCGGCCTGATCCACGACCTCGGCAAACTCCTCTTCTTCTACGACGCCCGCGGCCAATGGGACGTCGTCGGCGACACCTTCCCAGTAGGCTGCCGCTTCGACGAATCCATCATCTACCCCGGCACCTTCGACGAGAACCCGGACATCCACGACCCCATCTACAGCACCAAAGAGGGCATCTACACGCCCGGCTGCGGCATGGATAACGTGATGCTCAGCTGGGGCCACGACGAGTACCTCTACCACATCTGCAAAGAGCAGAGCACCCTCCCCGACGAGGCCCTTGCCATGATCCGCTACCACTCTTTCTACCCTTGGCACAGCGCCGGCGGCTACCGCTGGATGATGAACGACAAGGACGAGAAGATGCTTGCTGCTGTCAAGGCTTTCAACCCTTATGATCTTTACAGTAAGAGTGATGGGATCCCTGATGTGGAGGAGTTGAAGAAGTATTATATGGAGCTTATTAACACTTACTTCCCGCCAAGGGAGGGTGAGACTGAGCGGGTTATTCAGTGGTAGATTGATGCATGAAAGGCGTTTTTGGGATTTGTGGGTTAGATAGTCGGCTCCTGCTGGGAAGTGGTTGAGCGACATGATGTTAGCGAAATGAATCAGTAATGATGTTACGATCACTCTCGTCTTCAGAAATGCTTCTCTCTTGTGTCTTTACTGCCTCGTGATGATTGATGAATGTCTAATTCGTTGGTGAAGACTGATCACTATTTCGATCTCGTGATACAACACAAAGAAATCTGATGAATGATTGACTTGAAGCGATGAAAATTGATTCGAAAGGAGTTGGGCTTTTCGAATGGCAGTGTTTTGCCATCAAGTTTTTCACGTGACTGATTATCGGCAGCGGATGCTCCCGCCCCGATGCCGACCACACGCGCCAAGTTTTCGAATTTGTCGGGGATTTTGCGCCTTCACGACCTCACCCGCACTCTCCATCACCACACGGCGTAGGATACCCATTTCTTTGCGCCAAACACCCACCTCGAAGAACATTCAAAATGGTTCAGGGACCAGTACGTATATCGCTTTGCTGCCCGCCGACGCCTTGAATAGCAGTCTGGCATAGAGCAGTAGGCTGAGACAGGAAACAGAAGAGACCAACTGCCGGCGGCGGCGGCCTTAAGGGCGCACCAAAGAAGGGCCAGAAGGTGACCAAGAAGGTAACATACCCTACACTCACTATCTTTCCTTTCATTGCTGACGAGCTCCTTCCACCAGTTCATCATCAACGCGACCCAGCCCACCCAAGACCGCATCTTCGACCCCTCCGCCTTCGCGACCTTCCTCCAGCAGCGCATCAAGGTCGACGGTCTGACCGGCAACCTCGGCGACAACATCACCGTCTCCAACCTCGGCGATGGCAAGATCGAGGTCGTCGCTCACCAGGAGTTCTCCGGCCGCTACCTCAAGTACCTGACGAAGAAGTTCCTCAAGAAGCAGCAGCTCCGTGACTGGCTCCGTGTCGTCAGCACCAGCAAGGGCGAGTACAGCCTCAAGTTCTTCAACGTTGTTGGTGAGGAGGGTGATGAGGAGGAGGACTAGATGGAGTGAACGGAAGGATACTCCGCTGACCCTGGTGGGGTTCTTTGAGATGGGCAGGAAGGTGTTCTGGGAGTCACCATGCAGTGGCTGTATGGCGACATCTCTGTGATCTCGGTAGCCATCTCAAATGAACTCCTACTCCTCACATCAGCACCATTTTCGAAGTTTGATACGGTCGACCAGTGGCATCCTCGGTCGTCTCGGTCACTGCATTTGCCCGATTCAACGTTCATCAATTCTCATCCAACGTGGCTGGCTGCGAAAGCAAATGTTGAGCGCATTGCAGTATTCTCCCACATGCTTCTCCTCCTTCCAAGCCTCAATCGTGCAATGCTATGCGCTCTTTTGAATCTTATGGATGTCGAACAATGCTCATCGAAAGTCAACAAACATAATGTATACGCCAATTCTGGCGATTCTCGCAGGAGCCCTTGCTTCATACTTCACTCGTATCATCCTGGTCTTCATTCGACGGCAGCAATTGATACGAAAGCATGGCTGCAAGCCCCACAGATGTATGGGAGATGATTGGGCATGATTTCATTCTCCATGGCCGGGGACTTTTCTGTGCTTTCTGATCCTTTCGCCAACCTCATCAGCCAAGCTTTGCAATCGCTGGCTCTCAGTCTGGATCTCAGCGTCGGACCCACGCGATGAGCTCAGCGTGCTTAGCAGGACTATCTTCAATATTGCGTGGAACATGCGCTTGAACGAGAAGACGAAGGGCTCGGGATCGGGGTGGTCGGTGCGATTCAGACCATCGAGCCATGATGTAAGCTTGTCCAGTAGATCTGCCTTCTCGAGGAGCAGTCGGCGTCCGTCTTGGACTAATGTAACTTGAGACACGTTGTCGAGGAATACGAGCGTATGCGTGGATATCTTCATGATCTGAGTCTGTATGTCCGGTGCGATGGTGCGGAGGGGAGTGGGCTCGTGAGGCTGCTGATCAGGGGATGGTTTGTTTGCAGCGTCAACTACTTGAGGCTCGGAGAACTTGCATGGTGCGGCAAAGAGCTTGATGATGAAGACATCTAGCATTGGAACTCCGTCATGTTGTGCCGGAAACAATCTGTCCGCAGTAGTAAAGCAAGGTCTTGGGCAAGCCTGCCGCATAATCTCCAGCCCTCGAACGATGTGCTGGACCATGGCAGAGTAGTTCTCCCGTACCTGCTCGATACTGATGAAGATCTGACAACACAACAACGCTGCCTTCAATGCGTTTGGATCCCGGGAAGACAAGTTGGCGGCAAGGCCATTGAGAGCCAGGTTGTACTGTCGCAGTCCATACTCGTAGCTGGGAGTATGTTCTTCGACATACGCAAATCCACCACCGGAGGCTTCGTAGTCTTTTCGCAGGGCCTTGAGAGATAGGATTGCATGCCGCAGCGATGGATTATTTAGACTTGCTTGTAGAATTTGTCTGGCTTCTTCGTCGCAGTCTAGATTTATGTTGAAGATTGATTTTGTGTGGAAGTAGCGACTGAGGAGCTCGATGTCGCTTGGATCAATCGATGCGGAAGATGTCAGGGTCGTCGGCCGAAAGATCGTAGAAGGCCAGATACATCCAGCAGATGTCTTCTCGGCGGGATGACATGCCACAGATCGGAATGGTGAGTCGTAGCCATCACACTTCCGACCGGTCGTTTTGCATTTTTGGCAACATGGCTTGCCTTCGTCACATTTCACTTTCCGAATCCTGCTCTGAACTCAGCAACATATACAACTTTGGAGCTAGTGATGCGTCGAGACTGACCTGCAGGTCTTACAACCCGTCTTCACCTTGGTATTACCTTTAGCATGTCCTTTGCGAGCGACTGTGCTGCTCGTCATTGCAACATGAATCACAGACAGGCAAGAATCCGAGCAGACGTATCAGAAAACTTTGTTGAATTCATAAGCAGAGTACGCGGAAGGACAGAATCCGCTCAGCTCGTCGACGGGAAGGAGGAAGTGGTTTCAAAGTTGAAGCTAGCTGTTTGGAGTTGAGGGACCGATCCGACCAATCATATAAACGTCCGTGCGCCACGCTAGTGGCTTTCACATGCAGGCTTGCAGCCTGGGTGGATTCAAGAACTTGAGCGTCATGAAGATGCGAAACCGAGCGGAAGATACTGATGAGTATATAGTTGGCTCCAGTCCCTTCTAATTTGAAGAGAAACCACTTTCTCGCATGCTCACACCCAGGCTCAACTCTTCATTCATCTCAAAAGCACTGCACTCCGCAAGAATGCCAGCATTCACTCTTTACGGCGCTCGTGGTTCGACGAACACCGATCGAATTCGTCTGACTCTTGCTGAAGGCGGCTTTATGGATTACGAACTCGTGACTCTCGATCTCCACAAAGGGGAGCAAAAGGTTGGTTTCCATGATGTCGAATACTCGCCTTCATGTTGCGTGGGTTCTGATATCCCGGGAAGTCTAACGAACATAATTCTCGCCACCCCTGGGGCAAAGTCCCGGTCATAACATTCTCCGACGGTTTCACACTCTACGAAAGTCGTCCAATCTGCAGATACCTCGCAAAGAAATACTCGTTCCCACTCCTACTCTCCGAAGCAGACCTCGAAGCAGAAGCTTTCTTTGATCAAGCGCAATCGATAGAGCTATCTTATTTCGCCGATCCCGCAGGTCGACTCGCATTCGAGAAGTATGTCAAGAAGTTCATGGGTTTGCCTTCGAACGAGGCTGTCATTGCAGAATCTCTCAAGTCGCTGGAGTCGTTCTTCGACGTCGTGGAAGGAATACTAAAGGAGAGGGAGTATATGGCTGGTGATGAGTTCACTCTTATTGATGTGTTTTATGTTCCGCTTGTTCGAAGATTATTTGGATGTGGACATGGCGATTTGGTTGAGAGTCGTGAGGCTGTGAGTGCTTGGTGGAAGCGGTGTATTAACAGACCGGCTATTCGGGATATGTTCGATGGTGATGAGAAAGCTGCAGGTAGCAACTAGAATCGCCCGGTGCGATCAACCGACTTCATTTATCCGAAGGAATCACATGTCAGCGAATAGTCAATGTCGCACTGTCGACGCCGATGTCCGCTATAGCGGTCCCTATCACGCCTCAGAGCAACCGAGATGGTCGAGAGAGTCCTGTGTACAGCTGTAACCGGGCTGTAGCCATAGTCAGCAAAGTTCCTTCCGACCAAACTACAGGAGGACTCACCCATCGTTTATCAAATGGCATCTTGTCAGTGTCGTAGTTGACAAATTCCGGCTCGTTTTGCTTCTTGAACCCGAAGAGGTCCTCCATGGCTGATGCCCACTTCACCAATCTGCCTTCTTCATAAGCTCTTCCCCATATACCAAGACCCATCGGCACATTGAATCCGTCGACATCGATAGGAACAGTAATGCCAGGATACTGAGCAGCATCAAGAACACTGGCAATACTCGACGATGCACCGCCCGATGCAACATTGGGAATCAGGACTGCGTCGAGCTCAATGGTCGTGCCATTTTCGAATTGGTACGAGTAGGCTCCGTTGATACACGCCTGAGATCTCGATTGTCTCCAGAACAGGGCCTTCCAGTAGCGTTCGTCTCTAACGCCACTTGTGGCGACGGCGGCAATGAGAGCGTCTTGTCCGCTTTTCCAGGGATATGCGCCCCCGAGAGCGCCAGTCGTGTCGTTGTTCTGCTGGTTCCATACTACCATATCACCTAGGTTCTCCAATGGCAGGTCTCCACTGGTTCCGTTGGGCCAGCTTATCTTCTGGAGCCATTCGGTGTAACCGTTGTACAGATCCACATTCAGGTATCGAGCGCTCTGGAGCCAGTATGGAGTATCGACTGCGTCACCCCAGCCATACGCATTTTGTATATCGTGGGCATACGGGAGAGGTGTGGTCATGTTGATGATCGTAGCTCCAGCCTCTTCGAGTTGACGAAGTCGTCGCAGGAACTTGTTCTCGTTTCCTGGTGCTCGAATGCCTCCGATCGTGGACCACCAGATTGGATACGGAATACCAAAGACAGCTCCTTTGAGTGCAGAAGAGTTCGTGGCGTACTGTGCATATCCACCACTTGGGGTCTTGCCAGTTTGCTGAATCGACGAGGGATCGTTCTCGTCAACGCCATACATCGCATCAAGCAATAGTGCGGCATCTTTTACGTTTCTCGCGAAAGGTCCAACTGAGTCCCGATTGTGTGATCCAGGAATGACTCCATCTCTCGAGGTGAGACCCACAGTCGGCTTCAGTCCAACGACTCCGGCATGTCCAGCAGGATGGAGTATCGAACCGTGCGTCTCCGTTCCCACGCTGAGCAAGATATTCCAACCCGCCACTGCCTGCGCACTACCGGTCGAAGACCCAGCTGTCTGTTGAGTGCCATTCCAAACATTTCGACACTGTCCACCACGATCACTCCATCCCTCGGCGAAGTCGATCACGGCTCGATGGTCAGCATCCTCAGACTCATTCGCATGGCCGAGAAGCACGACGCCAGCGGCACGTAACTTTTTGACGACAAAGGCATCGTCAGGGACTTGGCTTCCCAGAAGAGCAAGGTTGCCATCTGTGGTATTCTGCCTGTCCAGAGTGGCGATGTTGTCCTTCGTCAGAACAGGGATCCCGTGCAAAGGGCCGCGGATGATACCCTGAAGTCTCTCATCTTCAAGTTTCTGAGCGATTTCTAGCTAGTCAGGGTTGATCTCGATTACATGGTGTAAGTAAGAGTTGGTGAGACCGATGCGGTCGATGTAACATTGGCAGAGTTGGACCGAGGTCAGGCGTCCAGCAAAGAAGTGTTGCTGGAGAACGTCGATTGTGATGTCTTTGATCTCGATGCCATTGCAGAGTGCCACAGGGAATGGGTTTGTCTTATTGGATGTTGCGATTGCTTCCCGGACGAGCAGAGGGATTGTCAAGCTGAGGAACAGCAGCATCGTGTGCTTCGGTATCGGAAAACTTAGACTTGAGAGCAGCCCGAAGAACTTGTACCTGCTATATTTCACTGGTCCTGTGCAGGTAATGGGATGATAGGCGCTCAGGCTCAGGGCATTTGTCGCCCTATCTCGAAGCCGATCATGGGTCGCTCGGGCAAGACACTTTTCTTCGCCGAACTGGATGCTGGTACTCGAACGAATGTACAACGTCGAAATCTATTGTGTTATCAAGGGGACCCAGGGTCGAGTTGAGAGTCTTTTGATGCAGTCGGAAGCTCAGGGGCGGCTCAGGCTTTGCTAGCATCTGGTGTGCTCCACCAACACTCGCCCGTCAGCCCTGGCTTCTCGAATAGCTCGAGGTGCTGCCCTGACTCTTGCATTCGTAGCCTTACGTAGCCTTGTCCGTGCACCAAGCCTAAAGTTCGTGTTTGTTAGCGGGTAGCCCGCATACCATCGGCAAGAACAAGAGAAGATCCTCCATACCTTTGATAGCTCCCACAGAGTAGCAGAATCACTGGCAACGCCCGGACAGAATCCACGCAATTCATGCCAGATCTATCCCTCCTTGTTCGATGTGCTGACGTGAATCGATTCGCATACATAGCTGACATCGGTTCAGAATGGAGAGGGTGGGACCGAGAAGATGGCGTAAAAGTCCTCAGCCGCTTGTCAGCGTGTGTGGTCTCGATATGCTCCTTTAACGATACCTTCTGAAACACGAAACCTGGTGTTCTCGCCACGGTCTGTCAAGATGCTCACAGTGGCCTCGGATGGCAAGAGCATGGCCGCGAGATCAAACGCCAAGCACTTGCCTCATCTATTTGCCGCCTGCCTCACAGTCGTGTTTCGTGGAGCAGCGCCAAGACGCGACAACTTCAAACACAGGAGAAGAAATCACCATCAACATCTTCCGTCAATAAGGTTGTTGTTCCACAGTGCATGCCAGGGTTGTATGCGTCGTCTTATGAGCAAAATGAACTGTTCCCAAGGAACACATCCAAAAGGGGCAACATTTTGCCAATGACGAACACAATATAGCTATATTCGGGTCAATAATGTCGCGAAGTACTAATGTCAACATTAGGGACTTGCCTGTCATTGGTGGAAGTAGTAGAAAGCTCAGTGTAGCACAGCATAGAGCTTTTGCAGATCGCGGGTAGTGGACGGTCGTATGTATATTGTCGCCAAGGCCGAACTTGAATAAGATCAACTCAGAGCTCATACATAAGAAGGACGTTGTACGTACTCTGCGATCCAGCTTCACATACCGGCAATCGCTGTGCACACAAACATGACTCGACTCCTTTCTTTCCTTGCCGCCGTGGCCACGGCGACCTCAGCTGCACCAACGGTCTACCTCGCTGGCGACTCAACAATGACGGACGTCGGGAACAACGACGGCACCACCGCGGGCTGGGGCGTGTACTTGCCAGACTTCATCAGCCTGGACATCGTCAACAACGCCATCGGAGGCCGTTCAGCCAGGTCATTCACCCGAGAGGGTCGTTTCGATGCCATGGCGTCCAACGTGCAGGAAGGCGACTACGTCGTGATCGAGTTTGGACACAACGACGGAGGCAGCCTCACGCCCACCGATAATGGCAGGACGGACTGCAATCCCATCGATGGCGATTACTCGACGACTTGCCAGACTGTGTACAAGTAAGCCGATACGAAAATATCACTTCGAATGCAATCCTAACATCAATCAGTGGCGTCGAAGAAACAGTCCTGACTTACCAAGCATACCTCGTCAACGCCGCCAGGCTCTTCCAGGAGAAGGGCGCCGAAGTCATCATCAGCTCAGCAACCCCGAACAACGTCTGGGAGACTGGCGAATACGTCTACAGCGCAAATCGCTTCGTCGGATATGCACAGGATGCGGCGGCAGAGGTCGGCGCTACTTTCGTTGATCATGGGCAGTCTACCGCAGACGCCTATGAAGCCGCTGGCGAAGCGACGACGAATTCTTACTACCCCAATGATCATACCCATACGAGTCCCGAAGGGGCAATGGTGGTGGCCGAAGCTTTTGTGACTGCACTAGAGGCTAGCGACAGCTCCTTGAAGGAATACATCGTGTGATGGGTAATCGAAGCAGTTGTGTATAGCAGGCGGGTCTTGAATCAATATGGAATGCTGGCAATAGTCGACCTGTAGATACACAGATCAACGGTTCTGTGCGTGCTGCATCCGAACCAAACTCGCATACATCATATCGGCACGCATCAAGTCGCGATGAGTTCCCTGCTCAACAACCCGGCCGTGTTCAATCACATAGATCCAGTCAGCATGTTGAACCGTGCTCAGCCTTTGTGCAACGGCAATAGTCGTGCGGCCGTGGGAGGCATAATCAATAGCTGACTGAACCATGAGCTCCGAGACGCGGTCCAGGGACGAGGTCGCCTCGTCGAGTAGGAGGACTGGTGAGTCGTTGAGTAAAGCGCGTGCGATGGCGAGCCTTTGCCGCTGGCCGCCAGAAAGAGAAAGTCCCCGATGCCCGACTGCAGTATCCAGGCCTTCCGGTGACGAGGCAACGAAGTCGCCCAGAGCGGCTGCGTTGATTGCTTCTTGTACTTGCTGTTCGGTGGCAGAGGGGCAAGCCAAGAGGAGATTCTCTCTTATCGTGCCGGAAAAGAGCGTCGTCTCTTGCGTGATGAGAGCTATGCACTTCCGATGACTTCGTACGCCCATGCATCGAATATCGATGCCGTTGTTCAGTATCGCTCCGCGCTGCGGGTCGTAGAAGCGCTCGATAAGTGATAAGATTGTGCTTTTGCCACTCCCACTAGGTCCGCAAAGACCGATGTACTGGCCAGGCCGAGCGTTGATATCGATGCCTAGCAACGCATACGCTTCTTCACTGGTCGGGTAGCGAAAGTATACGTCGTCGACCGTGAGTTTCACGCCTCCCGCTGGTACTGGGACTTCAGGTCCCTTAGCAGGATCGATAGTGGGTTGTCTAGCGAGCAAGGCCAGAAGAAGTCCACATGCATTTGATGCCTTCCGGATATCAGGCAATAAATTGAAGCAGGCACCGGCCGCTGGCGTAATGACCACGACCGCGATGTAACAGATGTAAAAGTCTAGCATGGCGACTTCGCCAGCGGCAATCAACCGGCCGCCGTAGTACAGAGCTCCACCCAGGCAAAGATATACTACCGCCTGGGATAGAGCAAAGATACCACACGAGAGGTGATCTTTCCGTGCCCGCTTTCTCGATTGTGTGGCCAATGGTTGCCAGAAGCGGTCTTCCATATGTTGCTCGAGGCCAAGGGAGACAACGGTACTCAGACAGTCCACAGACTCGCAGGCCAGAACGACAGCCTCCAAAGACCACTGACGGGCTTTGTGCTCTCGTTTGCTGGCAAAAGCGGCATACAGATATCCGGCAGCCAGTAGAAATGGCACTGCAGCCGTGTAGACTAGAGCAAGTTTCCAATGCAGACCTATCGACATCGCGAGGGCGGAAACGAGGCCGACGAGCCCGCCTACCCAGGTAGACATGGAGGAGGCACTAAGACCTTCCAACTCGCCGATTGTCGTGGAGACGAATGAGGTGAGTTTCGAGGTACCTCCCTCGGCCGCGAAGAATGCCATGTCTTGACGCAGTATATGCTCGAGCGCCTGCGTTCGGGCCTTGCCCAGGCTGTTCTCAGAGCAGATTGCCAGGGGTATTGATCGCAGGGTGGAAGCGATTCCTTGCGCACAGGCAAAGCCCACCTGGACTGCTGCCCAAAAGTCCACCTTTCGAAAATACTCGTCTTTGTCAGTTTCTAGCACGCCGAAGACCAGGACAGCCTGAACGAATGAGTCAGAGATGTCTCTTCCATTTGGCAACTGCAAGACTTACGTTCGCGAAGAGGAAAGCATGAACGGTGGGTGCACATCCCACGATAACAGCCCACAGAAGACCGAAGGTCGCGAGACCCCATTTGTCCCTGTTCAGCCGGATCAACAATCGCCAAATGTCAATCGCTGAAGCGGTCATAGAAGCATGGCAAGCCCTGTCCTGACGAGAGCCTTCTTCGAGACTTGCCCGCGATCCGGACAGAAGCTGCCCGGTGGATTCGCCGTCGGATGGAACGGCAGTACTCATACTCTTTGCAGTAACGATTGTGTCATCTGTCTGGCGGCGTTCCAGTGGTCGTTGGCAGCTCAGACGCCCCCTGTCGACGGCCTCCATGTTGTGCAGTCTGGAGAAAGCACCCTTGCGTCTGACTAGATCTTCGTATCGTCCTTGTTCCGCTATGCCATCTGGCGTCATGACAACGATGTTATCTGCGCTTTGGATGGTTGACAGGCGATGTGCGATGATGATTACGGTCCTGTCCTTGCGATAAGCAGCCATTGCTTCCTGAATGTAGCGTTCTGAAATCGTGTCAAGGGCGGAAGTCGCCTCGTCCAGAAGTAGGACTTTGCAACCGCTGACGAGAGCGCGCGCAATCGCCAGCCTCTGCCGTTGACCGCCTGGAGCCGGTCAGCTGCGACACGAATGACTCGGGTGTCATGACGCTCACCGGAAAGTCTCGAGCCTTTCTCTCCAACATTGGTCTGATAGCCATCCGGCATACTCATGATGATGTGATGTAAGCCGACAGCTTCGGCGGCATCCATGATCTTGTCCCGTTCTTGCTGGTTCGTCAGAGTCTCCCGTGACCGGAATAGGCCGTACCGGATGTTGTCGTATACAGAAGCGTTAAACAGATCGGTGTCTTGATGCACAACCGCCATATTCTCTCTCAACCATCGCAAATTCAACGACGTCAATGGCCGGCCGTCAAGGGAAATCGTGCCGTTCGACGGATCATAGAAGCGTTGCAGAAGCTTAACGATGGTACTCTTACCACAGCCTGATGCGCCAACGAGCGCTGTGGTGCTGCCAGCTGGTATACTCAGACTGAAGCCACTTAGAACCTTGACACTGGGCCTGGTGGGATAGGCGAAGTCGACTCCATCGAATTCAATTTGGCCTGAAATCTTCATGGGCGTGGTACCTGCCATCGACATGGAGTCTACAGCGTGTGGCTTCGCCATGGCGTCCAAGAGCCTCCGTGCAGCAGTTGCCCCAGCAGAAACAGCTTGCGCATTGGGGCCGATCAGTCCAAGCGTCGAAGTTCCTGTCAGAAGCGCTATCGAAGATCAGCAAAGTCGTGCAATTTGGGGCTCGATCCGTCTCTCACGCACCTAGAAGCACGGTCAAGACATCTGCAAAGCCAGTTTGGCCATTGAAGTAGTATCGAGAGCCGCGCCAGAACGACATTCCAAACAAACTGAGAGCGATGGTCATGATGACGGCTGCCATGATCTCGCCAGCTGTCCGTGCAAAGACGGCGGGCTTGTAGCATCTGGAGAGGCTATTGTGGTATCGCGTGGCAAGAATCGATTCTGCGCCATTGGACATGGCGCACACGATACCACTGATCGCTTCTTCGGCCACAGAAGTCGCTTCAGCCAAGGCACCAGATGACCTCTTTGTGAACCTGGAGACGACGAGAGTACCGACGAATGCTGCCGCGGCGAGAGCCAGAATGCCGCTGCCCAGGATAAGCGTCAGTAGCCATGATCTCGCGAAAGAGACGGCAAAAGCAACGAGCACGCTCGATGTAGCAGCAATGACGCGCCCGAGTTTACTCGAGATAGCATCGTTCACTGCATCGGCGTCGGCGCCAAGCAGAGTGTTGACATGTACCGTGCCAGCCTCATCTAGGAATGAGACTCCTTTGTGGAACACCGACACCAAAAGGCTACGACTGGATTGAAGGTCAGTGAGCGAGGCGATTGGAAACAGATAGTGTCGCCGGGCAAGACGTACCGCATTCTGGCGCAGATGCTCTGACCTCCAAGCGTGAAGCCAATCCACATAGCATAGCTTCCAACAAGCTCCCCAATTGCCAGATAGATGAAGTAGAGCATGATCTTGCCAATGACGAGCACGAAGTCGTCTTCCGACATATGACCAGATGTGACGTCCGCAAAAATGGTCGACATGCTGGCGAAGACAACGCACTATTGTCCGGTAGTGTGAACTCCATGCCTTACTCGACAGCCATGTTGCTCGTGTCGTACCATGAGAGGCTGCAATGCCCCTTGGACCATTGCACCTATGGAGCCAATACATAGAAGGGCCACATCTGTGTATGTGGCAAAGGATAGAATCTGTTCATCGTCATTAGCAGTTCGACGCTTACTATCACTCAAGGTATTCTGACCTGTCGAATAAGAAGGGCCTGCTTTGAGTTCTTTCGAACCGTCATTGTGCCACTCTCTGGCGACAACCTGTCTCAGGTTACAAGACAATTGGCGTTGATGCCAAGTTGTTCTTGAGAATGTTCTTCAAGAATGTGTCATGATAACAGGTGTTAGTGCATGAATCATGCACTGGATGACTTTTCAAAGCGAATTCCTGATTCTGAAGAGGATCCATGGCGATTGCTCGAAAGCTACGTGGTCGAACTCCGGATTGCGCACTCCCCATGTCGCAAACGTGGCACAGTCTCCAAGTTGCCAGGGACATTGGGTTGAAGAGATCGGTAGCCGAGCCCTGGACATAGCTTCGCACATGGTTCGCAGGGGTTCGGAGCTGATGTTAGGACTCGCTGTACGCCGTTTGCACAGGAAGAAGAGCCTTGAGGTGCCGGTAAGGTGCGGTCAATCCAGCAGTGCGTTCGGATGAGAAGACATCAAGCTCAGATGGCCTGATATCAAGGAATGGAGCATCAGCCCGCCATATAGCCGGTGAATGAAGGATTGTGCCTTTGTCGATGTTAGGAGGGAGTCAAAAGTTGAGTCGGATATCTCAGCCCAGGTAGTCAGATGTAGTCTCAGACAGCATCAGACCACTGATGCAACACGCTAATCTGCTTTCAGAACACTCTCAGCTACCGTCGCGTGTCACGTCACGCTGCACGTCCACAACGACCATCAAGGGCACGATCGAACTTATCATGCAAATGAGCTGGGGACAGCAGGGTACACACGCTCACGCCACGTCCTGCGAGTGAGATGGCAGAAGCAGAAGCGTTGCTCCAAGATCGGGACACATCTCGCAGCATCACCTCCTTTGCTGGTCAAATTGCACTCACTGACAAGCTAGACGTCTTGCAGCGTGCTTCGAATGTCCTCCTTGATGACCGGCCACTCGAAGAGATACCGAACATCACACCCTCAGAACTGCGTGCGCTCAAAAATGAGACCAAGTCAAAGTGGAACCAACCATGGCCGATGTATCTCTGTATACTTGTCAATGCACTCGGAGCGATGAGCCAAGGCTGGGCTCAGACGAGTATGAACGGTGCGAACATCTACTGGCCAAAGCTCTTCCGAGTTGGAGGCAAAAGCACCCATGACACGGCCGTCGTCGGCTTGATCAATTGTGCCATCTACTTGAGCAATGGTCTGCTCGGATCATGGCTAGTCGCCCCTCTTAACGCCTCGCTCGGAAGGAGAGGAGCCGTATTCGCTGGTGCACTGATCTCTCTGGTATCGAATTTTGCTTCTGCTTCCATAGCCTACTCCTGGCAGCAACTGCTGGTCGGCCGGCTGTTGTACGGTGTGGGTCTCGGTATCACGTCCAGCTCGCTAAACGTCTTCATCGCCGAGAGCGTGCCTGCAACAATAAGGGGAGGTCTGGGAGTGGCATGGCAGATGTTCTGTGCTTTCGGGATCTTTCTGGGCTTCTTAACGAATATGCTCGTGGACAACAACCCCGAAGCATATGGTCCCTTGCGATGGCGAGTCATGCTTATGGCAGCGGCGATACCTACAGTGCCATTGCTGATGCTCATATATGTCTGCCCTGAGTCGCCTGCGTACTGGATCAAGCACTCGGGTCGCTACGATGGCGCGTTTCGCTCTCTCTGTCAGCTCCGTCACACTGAGCTCCAGGCTGCCCGAGACATACTTGTGTACCATCAGCAGCAGAAGCGGATTTCGGCGACTGCCACAAAATCGTCATTTCTGAAGTCGCTCGGCGAGCTGTTCACGATACCTAGGATCCGCCGCGCGACCCTTGCCGCCTGGGTCCCAATGATCGCACAACAAATGTGCGGCATAAACATCGTCGCCTTTTACAGCTCCACCATCTTCACTAATGCCAAGTTCTCCCCTTATGCAGCAGAGATGGCATCAACAATCTTCGGCTTGGTGAACTTCCGTAAGCTGTTCCTATCGCTCTTGCACCATTCTACCGTTACTGACAGTCCTCACAGTCGGAGCATTCCCAGCGATCTGGACTATGGATTCCTTGGGCCGGCGCTCTTTGCTCTTGTACACCCTACCATTCATGGCAATATCCATGGCTGTTGCTGCTGTAAGCTTCGACATCCCTCAGGGCCCATTTCGATTTGGGATGATCACGTCGATGATCTATATCTTCTGCTTGCTGTACAGCCCTGGCATGGGACCTGTGCCAGCAGCCTATTCCGCTGAAGTATTCCCCTTGAGTCATCGAGAGATCGGCGCTTCCTCTGCCATGGCCGTCACCAACATCCTTGCTGCGGTTCTTGGTCTGACTTTCCCGGCTTTGCTCAGTTCACTCGGCGCAAGAAGCAGCTTCCTGGTCTACGCCATAGGAAACGTTGTCAGTTGGTGCCTGGTCTTCCTGTTCGTGCGGGAGACGAAACAGCGGACACTGGAACAGCTCGATGATGTGTTTTCGGTATCAACTAGGCAAATGATCAAATACCAGATGCAGGAGGTTGTGCCTTGGTGGATCAAGACGCATGTTCTGCTGCGGAAGAACGAGAAGCTGCGGCCTGATGACTTCAACATGAGCTACAGCATTGTCAGACAGAGCGAAGATGACCAGTGATCGGGATTCGACAGACGCATGTGGATATTCCGACTCCGACGTAGACTCGAGGTGTAGCTGACCAGGACTGTGCAAAGCTCTTTTTTTTTTTGCTCGCACACGAGAGAATTCTCTCGTTTCGCAAACCTCGAATGAGACTGCTTGCCGACCGTCACCTCAAAAGCTTTTTCGCTCAATGGTCAGGCTCGGACGAGATGAATTCCTTCAAAGCTTGAATGGTCTCAGAACTTGCTAGCTCCTCTCATTATTTGCTTGCAAACGAGTGCAAGTTGTATCAGGTGTATCAGAACGTCCCTTCGGGTTTTCGGGCTCGACGCGAAAAGCCTACCGCTCCACAAGCTTTCCAAGGATCGGTCGTGAGGGCGGCATGCGAGCGCAACGCGAAGTTCTGACGAATGGCGAGGAAGTGAGCAAAAGCGGCGGCTGTAGAACTGTGCGAGTCAGTGCAAATCATCCGGCCACGAACACATGAAACGCAGGCCGATGCGAGGCTGAGCAAGGCTATTAGACGCGGCTGGACTCAGTGTCTCGCGGATCTCACGGACTCATACCACGATGATGCTGCATGGACCAAGAATGCAGTACTTTCAACGCTGTCCATAATGGTTCGGACATAGTCTGCGGTTCTACTTAAGAAGAGAACGATGCTCCCCCGGTCCTAGACATCCTACATTCCGCCAGCTTACATGGAGTTCAAATTACATCTCGACAGCTTTATAGGTATAGCACCTTGCCCTGGCTGCACCCACGGGTGTGTACTAACAACCCTTTCAAGCCCTGACAGACACTACGATGCACCTCCAACTCCTCACTGGAGCCATCCTCCTCCTCCCACTGCTGGTCAGCGCCTACTGCCAATGCGAATGCCTAATCCGCGGCGACTACCTCCTACCACAGGACATTATCTCAGCCACCTGCGCGCGAGCGATCCACGAAAAGCACCCCAATGTCGGTCTCGGTGACGTCGGATCGTACTCCGTTGAAAGGGAGGCGCAATGCGAGGGCTCCCAGTGTACGATGCCTTGATTATCTCGAATTCTTGTACCTGCGATGGGCGTTACTACGATTGTTTCGAAGGCGCGTGTACGAATGTTACGGTTAGGGGATCGCCGTACTGATGATGATTTTGAATTGAAGGCGTGTGGAAGTTGTAAGAGCTTGGGAGGATGTAGCTCTTCCAGCTCTACATGGGATGCATAAGATTTTACTGATATGAATGTAAATTTCGCTGAAGCTAGCACATACGACCACAGGCAAGTGAAAGCAAGCGATCCCGTCCGCTCTCGCATATTTAAGCACTTGACCGCCTGATTAGTACTACGGTGGGTGACCACGTGGGAATACCGGGTGTTGTATGTTTTGCTTTTTGCTCTTCGTTTTTGCCCTAGAAGGCGAGCATGGATTTTTGCTTTCTCAACGTGATTGGGAAAGAGGACAGTGTGGTGACTTCTTTCCTCAACATTTGTCGTTGGGAAAGTACGACACGAAAGCTAACGCCAAGCCTGACATAGACCGATCAACAACGAGTGGCATTCTTTTTGGTACATTACCTGCCCCAGACCGGTCACAATACCAGGTCTTAACTGCGGGGTCGCTCCAATCTAAGGGAGTGTTGACTGATTAGAACGTACACATTGGACGGATTGTAAGCTTCGGAGCGATGCACCTCGACGATGACTTCCCTATCTATAGACTATTGAATGCTTGGACTACTGCAAATGCTCGCGCTCCTCGCTAGTCGGAATGCGAACAAACACAGCACAGACAATAGTTGCGGCCAATCCACAGGCCAGACTGAACCACCAAATATCTCGAAGTGCCCCGAGATCCAGAGATTTGTCCACCAGTTGTGTTTGGCTGCGACCAATCGTCTCAGCAAGAGCAGTAAACACTGCAGAAGAAAGATTCTGCGCTGTGATGAGCAGGCTTCCTGCCGAACCTTGGAAAGCCCTAGGGACGTTGGAAGTGATGAAGACCGAGATGGCAGCGAAAGACAGATCCGGCCCAAAAGTACTGATGAACAGACCGGGGAACGACAGTGCCCAGTAGGTCGTATTCGGAGTCTGCGGTAGGAAGAAGACTGGGCCAGACGCGAAAGCCAGCATGCTTGAAATCAAAATGTAATGGCCTGGAACCCGATGCAGAATTTTCGACACAAGCCATGCTGCTATCGTCCCACCGACGCCGATGGGTATGAGGTATACTGCGGTAATAATCGGCGGTTTGTCTTGGATGGTTAGGAAGAATCTGGCGGCGTAGAAGTTACAGCCTCCGACGAATGCACCGTAGGCCAGGAAGTAGGCTATCATCAGAGGTATGAAGCCGGATACTGTCCAGAGTCTGTTGTCGATCAGCGGTCTTTTGACGCGGTTCTCGACAATGACGAATAATCCAAAGCAAGCGAGTCCGACTATGACTAGGGAATATGTGTAAGGCGTCCAATTTGTCGGCACGGCCTGGGTCAAGCCGAAGATCAAGAGGCCACATCCAGTCGCCAGTACTGCGGCTCCAATGAAGTCAAAGTCTTTAATGCTGAGATGCTCCGAGTCTCTTGAACCAGATCTCAGGCGCCGACTTGAAGGAATACACCAGGAGGCCACACCGGTGCACAACGCTGCAACAATGGCGATTGTTCCGGAAACCCACTCGAGATGGTAGGCGAAAGCACCTCCTAGGACTGCTCCGACCGCGAAACCCATGGGAATCATAGCACCCATCATAGCGAATACGCGATTCTTGCGAATCCCCGGCTTGTACACCCGACCAAGCATGCTCATTGCAGAAGAGCACAAGACTCCAACTGCCAACCCCGACAAGCCCTGGACGATGAAGTACAAGACCTTTCGAGACGGATGGACAGAGAAACATCCGATCAAATTCCAGGCCGTGAGCCACAGGAAAGATCCTATCGCCAGGTGTTTTGGATTCGTGACATCGGCAAGAGATCCAGAGATTACCACTGAGACGCCGTTGGCCACCAGGAAGGCGCCAATGAGCCAGGTCGAGTAGAACTCTGCCAAACCGAGGGCGTCTACGAGCGTGAGTTGATTGACGAAGCCGTTGGCGAGGAAGATGGCGAATAGAAGTTGACCCATCGAACATATTACCACGAAGCCAATCTCTTCTGTGAGCGAGGACAGGCCTTGTGGGATATTCGACGCCTTCTTTGAGATCGAAGCAGTAATGGATGCCCCACGTGATTCGTTTGGTTGAAGAGCTCCTTCATGGTCGACTTGTCGATGTGATGTAGGCTGAATGTGGGCAGCAGGTCTCGGAAAGGCTGGATGCAAGCCTTGTAGTTCCATAGTGGGCCGATAGTCTATGCGACAGTATTCGATGCAAGCCACCCCATAGATGTATCAAGTTGCTCGCACGAACAAACGTACGGATCCGTATTTACGTGCTCGCTCCACCAGTGCTCGGAACCGATCGACGTTTTAGGGCAACTCGATCGACATTTCCCAATATTGAAGCATCTTGTAAGCAAGTGACATCACTCTCGGATTCATAATGTGCAGAAGTGTAGCCAAGAGAGCAGATCGCTGCAGAACATTGTCGTGGAGTCGGTGAATGGATTGGGTACTGTCGGTTGATTAGTAAGTCATGCTATCGCGCGACAACCACGGTGACTGATTCACAGTCTGAGTGTTTCAAGAAGCTGTCACTGCAAAGATTTCCGAGCCACCTTGATGGTCATCGTAACGTGTGATTCTTGACATAGAATGTGACAGCCTCCCATCCTCATGAAAAGGTCTCTCGGTAATTTGGTCCGGGGCTTCGGTGTTTCATTCACTCACGGGAAATCACATGCTTCCATGGAGTCAATGCTATTTTGAAAGAGTTCGATTCGCCTGACAATAATTGTTCTGGAGAGTGACCAGCCCCTCATGTTTAGTAAGTCTGATCAACCAGATGCATGCGAGTTACATTGCAATTGTAAGAAGACTTACTTCAGAGCTTATGTGCCTGCGCCAATCGTTCAATGTGGCCAACGCCGATGCCACAACACCCACCGACTATGCTGGCCCCTTTTTCGAGCCAGATCGAAGTTTCTCCGACGTATCGGTCTGTGTTCAGAGACTCGTCAACAGCGGCAACATTCTCATTCGCAGCGTACTCGTTTGATTTTGGCAGGAAGGCATTGGCATATGCTCCAAGCTTTATCGGGCTTTTCTTGCGATGCAGCACTTTGCCGGCTGTCTCAATGGCCGAGCTCATGTGCTCCGGCCTGCAGCAATTGAAGAGCAGTGCTTCGATGCCCTCAGCACCGGCCGCCCACGATGTGACGTCTTCTATTGACTCTCCAGAGCGAAGCCGCGGAGCTTCTAGCGAAGCAGAAGCAGACGAATCGTCGGGACAGAATGCTATCCATAGAGGCTTTCCCGTAGAAGCAATGGCCTTCTTCACGGCCTCTGCTTCAGCGATAAGGGACAGTGTCTCGCCCAGCCACACATCAACGAAAGGCGAGAGTCCATCAACAAGAACTTTCAGGTAGTCCGACACTCGCTCCGGACGAAAGTTCTGCGGCTCATATGATCCGAAGATAGGCGGCAGACTTCCGGCCACCAAGACCTTTCGACCGTTGATTGATGCCTCATCCGCTGCCTCACGAGCGAGTCTTCCGGCCCTCTCTGCCAGCTCCCTTCCTTGCTGCCAGAATCGCTCTTCGCCGATGTGAAAAGGCACAAGAGCGTACGAGTTTGTAGTGATGACATCTGCCCCGGCGCGAGCAAATTCGAGGTGGATCTGGCGAACAGAATCGGGTGCTTCTATTAGTGAGAGAGCGGACCATTCAGGTTGGCGGAAGGGAGCTTGAATCCGGATGAGCTCGCGGGACATGCCCCCATCAAGGATCGTGATCTTTTGCTTTGATGAAGGCATCTTGGTTTCTGATGGAAGAGTTAGATGTCGATGATCGTTTCACAGCAGAGTTCGAAAAGTAGGAGGCTGGGAAGGCCGACATCGGTGGTTCGACGAGCCGACGCCGACGACGACAGTCTCCCCCTTTCCTTCCCCGACAACTCGATAGACTGTCCATCCGAAAACACCATTCGAGCCATCCAAAACCATTTACTGACGGGACTCATGCTTCATCTGGATGAAGTGGAATCTGGTACAGCGCTGGAAAAGCTTGAGAACGGTCGCCCATCGTGGGAGAGAGAAAGGCATGACACCGCGGAACAAAAAGGGTGGCATAACCTGTCTAACTCGAGTCTGATTTGATGGCCATGGAATACCGTGGAGGATAGCGTTTCAGGCCTTCACATCTTAATCGGCAAAGCTCAACGTCGGGCCTTGATAATGCTTCCTCGCATAGAACCACCAATTGACAGCTCCCAGAAGGACTGCAATTGCCAATACAACGCATGTATAATCTGGCTAGAAGTCATTACCCGTACGTACGCATTGGATCTGGATTCAACTTACTCATCGAGTCTGATGTAGCGGGGACTGAAGGCGGAAAGCTTGAGAAGATGGTGATGACTATCGTGAAGACGACGGCAAGAATGTTGACCAGCCAGCCAAGGACTCCTGGCAGTCGAAATGCTCGATCTGGTGGGAGAAACTCAGACGAGCGTCGTCGGTAGAGAAGGAGGGCGATTGGGACCATGTATGAGATCTGTTGGAAGGTGACTGCTGACCCGACCAGGGCATTGAATGCTGCGACAAAAGAGTCAGAACAATCAAACTTGTGGGCTTCATTCCACTCACCTGTCTCTGACGCAGTGTACAAGAAGCCGCACAACGCAATCAAAGTCCAGGCGGCGATAGTTGCAGAGACCGGCACTTGGAGGACGGGATGGACGATTTTGAGGGTCCCAGAGGCGATGAATCCCTCATCTCGTGCAAAAGACCAAGTCAGACGAGATGCTGTTTCCATCGCAGCGGCAAGGATGCTCATCGCCATGACGACCATAGCAATGGAGATACCTGTTGCCATCGAGATCGACTTGAAGCCCACGACCTGGACATTCAATGGGAGGTATCTGACGACCTCTTCTTAGCTTGTCATTCATAACTGGTGGAAGCGACATTTCGACTCACGCTGGACTCGTCAGAACGCTTTGCGGATCTGGCAGAGCGTACACCAAGGACATCGCATAGCTGAATCCCGCTACAAACCCTACGGATATTGTAACCATGATGGTCCGCGGCACTTTACGTTTTGGCTCAACACACTCTTCTGCCATGTGAGTTGCGGCATCCAAGCCGCAGAACATGAAGCACACCGTCGACACGCCAGTCAAGAAACTGACGCCATCAGGCCAGCCAGTTTGGTTGTAATAGTTTATCCAAACGTCCTCGTTGCTGGCCTTCTCGTCCGATTGCGCGAGATAGCAGACGACGTTGACGAGGAAGAGAGACATCGTCTGAGCAACTGCATGGTTTGCGTCAGCCTCTCTAAATTGATTGCCTTGATGTACAATGACTGACCTCCGACCAGATGAAGCCACGAGAATCGTTTCAGGAGAAACAACACAACCAACAATACAAGTATCAGCAAGCCTTCGTTGATCAACGTGGTTTGCCATCGCGCTGGAGCGTACTCGGGATAGTGTAACGTGGCCAGCGCCGCAATGAATTGCGATGGAATCATGGCGATCGACGCAACAGTCGCTACCCACGAAAATACCGTGACCAGGCCAATGGTATACGACAATCCTCTGCTCCATCTCGCCGGTGCCAGGATAGATGTATAGTGATATTGCCCTCCAGCGGTCGGATACACGGACGACAATTCCGCGAGAGAGGCTCCAATGCAAAAGAATATGATGGCGCTGGCTATGATCCCGTACACAAGGGCCGGGTAGCCGCCTTCGAAGAGCGCAAGTTGTAGTGTTCCGGCAACGGAGGTCCAGCTGTTGCAAATGTTGAACGCTAATGCGAACAGTGTGAATGTGCCCAGTTGCGTTCGTACAGGACCAGACACAGCAACGGTTTCTTCGTCCAAGTCGGATATGCGGTCGGTGCTTGGGGCTCGTTCGCGTTTCTTGTGTGCTTCCATGATCAATGACGCCCGGCAGGTGAAGGTCGGCCTTACCGGGGGGAGACTTGCGTTCGCTGCTCTTGTTGCTCCTCTCCGTATGAAGCTCAAGACTTGCTTTCCAGATCATTCGCCGCCGAGCCGGACGGAGAAGCTGTGGCCAGCGTCACGAGCAACGGCGTTCTTGCAATTATGAGCGGGTTTGCAACCAGCGGCCGATGCACTGATGGCAGACAGACAACAGACTGTCACGTCACTCCTCAGAAGATAAGGAACAGAAAAGCTCCTTGAAGCTCTCGTTGCGAGCTCAATTGCTAATCTACTTCTCGAGACCAAGCCGAAGGACCAGGCTGAGCACAAAAATGGCGCTAAGACAGTACCTTCCCAAATGGGAACTTCTTGCGATGACTAAGGTGAATACTAGCATACTTTGCTCCATTCTATACGAAACTGATGTCATCAAGGCCTTTAGGATCCTGTGAGTTGCAGCTATAGCTCTTATCTACCCCTTATCTAAACGACCTCTTACCTGGACACTTTATGACTTGCATCTAACATCTATCTCGGCACCTATCTTAACGACTCCGTCCTGCTCTTCCTGCACACCCTTCTTCGCCACACAATCGAAAATGTCCGAAGGAGCACCGTTTCCTACAAGATTTAGACGAAAGTATACACGAAGCAAACAAGGTTGCCTTCAATGTCGAGACCGTAGGAGAAAATGTGATGAGATGGCACCGTGCTCCGGCTGTAAGAAGAAGGGATTGAAGTGTTCGCTGCTGAACTCGAAAAACGGTTGTAAAAACGGTTGTCAAAGAGAGATCTGTGCTGTTCAACTACCGGCCCAGGATTCGGCAGTGGTCGAAGAGCAGCCCGTTCAATTTCTCTTGTCTCGACCAGTCGGAGTGACGCCTGGGACCGGCTCCGTTCTGAAGTCACCCGTCTCTCGGCAGCTTTTTGAGAACTACCTCTGCAACACAAGTGTTATGATGACTACTCAGCCCGCGAGCCGTAACGGGTTCATCACTACGATTCTGCCCGTAGCTGTCGAGGACGATGTGGCGATGCATGGCATTCTTGCTTTGAGCGGAGCTCAGATGGACTATCAGAATGAGGCGGCGGCGGAGATCTCCCAGACGGCAGCCAGGCATTATCGGCTTGCACTAAGGGGTCTTCGTGATGCAGTGGGCAATGTGTCCGATACGACCACGGAACGGGAATGGCTGAGGCTGAGTGTAGTCTTGACTATGCTTTGTTTGAGAGAGGTGAGTAGGGCCGAAACAACCAGAACGTATCCAAGCTGTGCCACTGATGTCAATCAGGTCTTCTCCGGACAACCCAACGGCTCCATATTCCTCCACTTGAACGCCCTACGCCACCTAATCCTCAAAATCGCACCCTCAAAGGGCTCATCCCAAGAGTCATCGGAACGAATATTCGTTCTCGAAGCATACGCCTATTGCGTCACAGTCTCAAACATCGTTCCTCAAGGCCTGATGCCCGAGCGCTATGTTCACCAAGACTCGTTCGTCACAGACCTCGGCCATCTCCAAAAAGCCGACTGTAGCGGAACATTCTTTTGCTGTGGCTTTACGCTCTTTGAACTCATCGCACCGACGGCATCGTTAGCTGCACGGACGATTGAACATCAGCAAGACCATCCTAACGAGCGTAGTGATGAGCTGATGGCGACGTACCAGTCCCTGCTTCATCGTGTGTTCTTCGCTCAATACCCCTTCGGCGGAACCATCGACCGAGTAAACCCCACAGCTCAACGCTGTGCCGGCGAGCTATACCGCACCGCCCTGCTGACTTGGCTCAAAGTCGCCATCCTATATCATCACCCCCACGCCGAGACTATACGTTTTGAGATACAAGGCCACATCGACACTTCTTTGCTCCTGTTGCAAACAGTCGTGGACTCATCGTACGGAACCGTTGCTCTGTGGGTAATCGTGATCGTGGGGTCGTGCATCACTCGTCCGGAGGATAGCCTGAGGCTGAGGGAGATTTTGGCTCATGCGACGAAATGGCGCTTGAATGTTGTTCAGACGGTGGTGCAGCTTCTGGGATTGCTTCCTGTTGGTTCGAGGCAGCAGGTTGTTGGTCCGCAGGGGCTGGTGTTGGCGATGCAGGAGCATGGGATGAATCTTTGTATGGCTTAGATATGGATGCGATGTGCACAAATGGCAAGTATTTTGAGATTTTGAAAGATCCTCAGATAGGTAAAGTCCATCATTAATGCGCCCCGTACTCCCTTTCGCTATGCCATCGCAGTGAACCATTCATCTATTTATTACAAAACATCTCCACCAACGTCCCTTGCGCTTCGACCTCTTCGAGCAGCGCCATATCTAGACCAGGCTGATCGACAGCGACGACGATAGCATCGAAACTCTGCAGGTAAGAGATGTTCCAATCCTGCTTTTCATCCATCCGCGGAATGAACGGTACAGCACTCTGCTCCACAAGAGGATCCGCAAACTCCACGTAGACTTCATAGTTGCTCAACAAGTGAACCGCAAACGCCTTGCCAGGGGAGTTGGACAGAGTCGATTGACCCCTTTTGAAGCCAAGGCCGACGATGAGGATGTGTGGTCGACTGGCCTTCGTAACTCGGGCTTGCTCCGCTGGTATGGGTGATTTTCTCCTCGTGCTTGATTCGCCTAGTCGAGAGATGATGCGGTCTGCGATGCGGGCTGGTCGGGTCCTCATTCGCTCCGTGCAGGCCTCTAGTAGAGGGAACTCGGAGTTTGAGAGAAGGTAGTAAGGGTTGACGGGGATGCAGTGACCGCCCACACCTAATGACGGAGTGTATGGCATGTACCCGAAGGGCTTGGTGGATGCAGCACGGGCGACCTCCCAAGGATCGATGTTGATCTGAGCAGTTGGTGAGCCTTCTTGTTGCGTCTTCAATTCGATCTGTTTTCGAGAAAGCTCTGTTGATAGCTGACGGCAGGCATCTGCCATCTCGTTGGCGTATGCTATGCACATCATTCGCTGACAGTTCTCGTATAGCTTCGTCATTTCGGCAACCTCGGGTGACGACACTGGAACCACTCGTTGAAATACCCGCGAGTACAATGTGTGGATAGATGCCAGGGAAGCGTCGTCTAACCCCGAGATGATCTTGGGAATTGATTCGAAGGATGGAGAGATACGTCCTGGATCCACTCGCTATTCCTCGTGTTAGTTGTGCAAGTATAGCAATCGAATCTCTGACATACCTCAGGGGACATGCCACAAAGAAGAGAGTGTGACTCCATCAAAGGTTGAAGCAAGTCTCTCGTCATGCCCACAGCAACAGAGCTCTCGATGATGACTGTAGAGCCTGGACGTGCGTGCGTGCGGATAGTCTCAATTGCGCTCCGAATGTATGATGTGTCGATGTTCTGATTGTTGTCCACGAGAGTGCTGACTGCAATGAGGAAGTGGGTGGCTTGTGACAGAGCAGCCTTGTCGGTTGTGCATGTTACTGGCTTGCCCTCCACAAGCTTCTCGACTTCTCGCACTCTCTTCTCAGAGATGTCAAAGGCGATAACGTTGTAGGTATCCGAGAATGCCTCGACGAGATGCAACCCAACGTAGCCAGTGCCAATCACGGCCACCTTGACGTCTTCCACACGCTGAAGTTTGCTGAGGTCGAGCGTTGCGAAGTATTCGGAGTCCAAGATATCTGGGAGATCGCTCTCCGGTGGAGTTGGTGGTGGACTGAGAGAACGTCAGCATACATGCAGAACATAACTTTCACAACTGGGCTTGCATACGTATCTGGTGCAATGATTGGGATCCATGACTTGTACTTTGGATTCGCTCTCGGTACAGCATCGCAATAAGGCAAAGTCATGATGGCGGCCATCTCTGGTGTGATTTCAAGAGAATGAGTGATATCGAACGATGCAAATGCTGGTTTAGAAGAGGGTACTCGATGCGAGGTTTTCGTACTTTCACACGAGACACATGATTCCTATATGACTTTCGAGCCTGCCTCCAAGGCTGTCCCAGTGGTGGAGGCTCAAGGACGAAAGCCAGACACGCCATCGCCCTGATGGCGCTGTGCTCTCGCCGAACGCAGCCATCGGCGGTATGCGAGTACATGGCTTGCTGAAACATTCTCGTGGGCGCGCAATGTGCGACTAAGTTGTGAAGAGACTTCAGAGTGGCTTTTGGAACTTCGAGGCCTCAGAGATGTTCTCGATGCCATTGCTTCTGTGATGATGGCGTGAGAGTTCGAGGTTCCATCAGCCAGCCAGAGGCAAGAGAGCTTGGACATACGGTCCAGTCACTGACTAGAGCATACCAGTGCTCTGACTTCTTCGTCTCGAGAGGGCGGAAGCGAAAGCGATATTCTGGCGAGTAGTCGTCCGTGTCGAGCGTGTCGAAGCTATGTCTCCCGACACGTGGTGGCGTGAGACCGTGCATTGCCCTCTGCGCAAGGAGCATCAAGGAAGCCAGGTCTGGATGCTGAAACTCAGTCTGAGTCCTATAGAACAGTCGTGGAACAACTTTGTTTGTTTTCCTCGGGCGGCGCTAGGAGAATAAGTGCCATGGCGTTTTAGATGGCGTTTGCGACCCATCGGACGTCCCGAATTGATTACATGTTTGAGGCTTGAATGTATGCGGAACTGGGCTGCGTGAGCACGTGGGAGTGCCGCGAAATGTTGCGATCCACGCTTGCGATTGCCGCGATCCAATCTGGGAAGGTGTGCGAACTTGGGAGGACGAATTCGGTTTGAAGGATCCCTGGGCGAAGACAAATCGAGGAGTGCTTCGCTCGATAAGATGGCCTGCATATGCGCCGTGGAAGTCGAGATGCAGATTCGAACTGGATCGAGACAGACGCGTTGGAAATTTGTGCTTGCGGCACAGTGCCATAAGCTTTGGCCTTAAGCTTAAGCTTTGGACGAGTCGTGCTGGAGAGTCTTGATTAGCGCCGGCTCCTGCGCTGGTGTGAAGAAGCAGCTCAAAATCCCCCGGATCTCGGAGAGGCGCATCTGCAATGCGTGAGACGGGATCTGGAGCGTTGCGTGATGCCGTTGCGTTGTGACGGATCGCGATTCGAGAGGCACAGCATGACCGAGGTCGATGGAGAGATTAGATGTCTCTGACGGTCCGCCGCCCTCATCAAACTCGCATCCATCGAGTAGTGATACGACATTCATCGAAAAGCCGTGCCACCTCAAGTGTGGTGCGGCGATGTTCGGCGTGTCAGGGACTGCAAGAGGTGAGGTCGCAGACAAGGTTGCTTGCGGACCCACGACGGGATCGTCCGGGCTGAGCCGTGGGTCTGGAAGCTGAGAGCGAAGTGTGGCGGGCTGTTCACTTCACCTTAGCATCAACGTCTGCCTCCCGTCACCGGCAACTCTCGTCCAAGCATGTACCATCACACTCCCGCTCGTCGGCCGCGAGAAGGCAACTCTCATTCCTCGCCATCCTCTCACCATCCGCCATGATGATACCTGCCAAGAGCAACCCGCCCAACCGCGTTCTGGCTGCCTACTATCCCTCTTGGAAGATCTACAAGGGCTACAAACCGTCGCAACTCAGGATCGAGCTCCTGACCCACGTGTTCTATGCTTTTGCGAGGCTCGATCAAAATGGCACCCTCGTCGTAGGTCTCCTGATCGCGGCCGCGCTTGACACGAATGCCAACTATGATTGTACAGCATCTCGACGAGAAAGCCGATTCGCAACTCTCGGTTGACGGCGCTGATGGCTGTCTCGCAGCTCTCGTCGCCGAGAGGCAACGGCGCAACCCTCAACTGCGCATCTTGTTGTCAATTGGTGGCGGCAGTGGCTCAGCCAACTTTGCTGCCGTAGCCGCCGATCACGTCAAGTCCAGGCGATTTTGCGAGACCGCGCGGGAAATGGTCGATCGATTCAAGCTTGACGGTGTAGACCGTAGGTGGTCCAATTCCTTAAAGCAGCACTCTCAGCTGATGTCTCTATTTCAAGTGGACTGGGAGCATCCATCGAACCCGAGCGAGGGACTTTCGTTTGTCCACCTGTGTTTGAGGCTTCGCGAGTACCTTCCAGGCCCCAACTACGTTTTGTCCGCAGCTCTCCCAGCTGGAGAATGGTGCTTGCGCAATATCGACCTCGCAAAGCTCCTCAGCCCCTCTAGGGGTGATCCGGGGACAATACTTGATTTTCTCAATGTCATGGCATATGACTTTGCCGGGCCATGGACTGATGGTCAGTCCGGCCATCACGCACAGATTTATGCGTCTGCAAGCCCGCACAATGCTTTTGCCCGGCGATCGCTCGCGAAAACCGTGCAGTACCTGGTCTCAGAGCGGCACATCGACTCTCGGAAGCTTGTTATTGGCGTGCCTGCGTACGGCCGCTCCTTCCAAGGGGTCAAAGGGCCCGGCGAAAAGTTCAACTCTTGCGACATATTTGAATACCGGGAATTGCCTCTCCCAGGCAGCAGTGAGCTTATAGATCATACTCTCGGTGCTGCGAGCTGCTACGATTCAAAGGACAAGATCTGGGTCAGTTACGATTCGCGAGAGACCGTTGCAATCAAAGCTGCGCTGGCACTCAAAAATGATCTCAGGGGCCTCTTTTTCTGGACAGGGTCGTTCGACTCCCCGGAAGAATCGAAAAGCCTACTTGTAGCTGCTCACAAAGCACTGAAGGACGGCTGATGGTGCTATGAGAGAAACATACCATAGATTCGCCCCCTGAGTCTGCAGTAACAGTGCTTTTTCTTGCCTCCTCTACGGCGGAGGTTCAGGGGCTCGTTGACGAGGTCGGGTGCCGCTGTTCTGTCCTGAGCACAGTACCGGTACATAGTATCGTGCGATGCTCTTCGGAAGCATCAGCAGATCTACTACCAATGACCATCGGTCTCCACGAGGTGTGGCGCGCCTGATGGGAAACCGATCCATGGCCAGGCGCTGTGCTCAGGTCGATGCAGAGACGCCACAAGCACCTCCAGGCCACTCCACGCACGGAACGTCGGTCACAATATCTGACTTCCGCTAAAGGAGTATTGACTTTTTGTGTCGTTGCAGGTCACACTTCGAACGATGCCGAAGTCAAAAGACAAGGTGGCTCGTGCGCGTATTCCTGCAAGCACGTGGATGTGACTTTGCAATAGTAAACTCTGGAGAAGCCACCAGTCTAGAAGATCGCTTCACGTTGTGCCATCCGAAGTCTACGCAGGACACTGACTATGTCGAATGCTTCCAGATGCAAGCCTCGCCTTGTAACTCAGCCAGCCTGAAGCGCGACACACGCTCACCAGATACTGGAGTGGCCGTCGGCGTACGGTCTGGACATCGCTTGACATTGACAGTTGCTCGGTCTTCGCGACAGGCGGCTGCTTCAAGCGAAGGTAACTTCATCATGGAATGTTTCTTATATTCTCATCATCCTCGCTTCAGCTGCTCCACTGGCCCATATCACCATCTTCTCACAACTCAGCCTCGCGCGACTCACATACTCCGTCCTTGCGAGCACCAAACAGCTGCCTCATTCACGCATGGTATCACACAGGCCAGATATGGCATCACATATCGTTATCCCAGATACGATGTCCGCACACGGCGAGAGCAACGATGCAATCGCCATGAACACCTCAGAAGAAAACCTTGGCTTGTCAAGTGGGAAGGCAAAGCGGCCTCAACTGTCCCACTACTCATCAAACTCCACCACATCCACCGCCACAGAATCTACAGCTCGACCATCGATATGGTCTCATGGAAACTCCTTCACGGCTTCTTCTGTCGGCGGGTCTCCTCCTCCCCTTTCACCTGAATGGACTTCAGAATCCCGAGACTATCTCCGAGTCCCCAAGCAGAAAGCGCCGCTCCGACACTTAGACGCCGACGAAGACTCGCAAGTAGCCAATGATAACCTTGAGCCGCCAGCTCCCGTGAGACTGGAACCACCAAAGAAGCCTACGATCCAGCTTAAAGTGAGAGATCCAAGGAGGGAGTTGCAAGGCGTCTCCAAGCCTCAGAGATCAAGCGAAGTCGAAGACCAAGACGAGGAAGACTTCGGCATCCAACAAGCGGTCGCCGTCCAAGCTCTTCCCGGGCTTCCATCAGATCCCGTTGAGCGTTCAGCAGCCAATACGCAATCGGAACAAGGCGCCGCGCCGCTGCTCTTCCCAACCACACAAATCAAAGCAGAAGTGTGGCAGGTCGATGTTGATGGCCTGCTGCGCAAATACGGACGCCGAAAGATTCTCTTTGGAAAACACACCATGCAAGCCACTCTTCTCGGCCTCAATGGTCTCTGTATCTTTGCAACGTGGTGGTGGATGAGATATTACTATATCCTCCTCCCATTCATCACGGCCACGGTGGCCCTCAACGTCGCCATGGTAGTCTCTCTGGTCATTCGCAAGACTTGGAACACCTTTCGCCCGGAGAAGAAGTACATCCCTGACGAGCCCGAAAGCATGGTCTTCCTGGTTCCCTGCTACAACGAAACCAAAGAGGAACTCATTCGATCCCTCGATTCCTTGGTCAGCCAGCGCAGGATCGAGAATCACAAACAAGCCATCATGATCGTCTGTGATGGCAAGGTGCGCGGCCCTGGAATGGAGAAGACCACCGCCGACTACCTCCTGCAAGATATTCTCACCCACAAGACCAGCCGCGAGTACGTCACCGGTGCCTACACTGCCTGGGATCAACAACCTATGGATTGTGTCGTCCAGCGTGGAGTGTACCAAGGCACTCCATACATGTGCATCATCAAACAGCAGAACCAGGGCAAACGAGATGGCTTGATTCTTGTCCGATCATTCTTGTACAACTTCAATCGCCGGCATCAAAGCCCATTGACCATCTTCTCGCCGCACTTCTTCGACAAGATGGCCAATTTCTTGATCGAAGACGGCCGAATGCAAAATGTCGTCCACCTCGTTGGCATGGACGCCGATACGGTCTTCGATGAGAACTGTATCTCAGAGCTTCTCGAGGAGAGTCGCTACGCACACACCGTCGGCGTATGTGGGTACGTTGCCGTCGACTGGAAAGACTCATACTGGAACGCTTGGCGACTCTATCAATCTGCCGAGTACACCATTGCACAATGTCTTCGCCGTCTCCATCAGTCGATGGTCACACACAAAGTCTCCTGCTTACCGGGATGCTGTCAACTCCTCAAGGTCTGCGAAGAGACTTGCGGCGACCACGTTCTTCTTCAACGCTTTGGCTACTGCCCCAAGTTGACCGACGGCATCTTGAAGCAGATCCGCGCCACTGCTTCCGAGGACCGAAACCATGTCTGCCACATGCTCAGCGAAAGGCCTAAGACGCAGACTCGTCAGGCACTTCGAGCCAAGGCTTACACAGATGTGCCTGGAAGCTGGTCTGTCTTCCTTTCTCAGCGAAGAAGATGGACTCTGGGCGCTACTTCGAACGACCTGTTGCTCGTCACCGCTCCGGGAGTGCAATGGTTCGAAAGAATCATCGCAGCCGTGAACTGCTCCACGTGGTTCCTGAACCCTTTTATCTTCGCCTCAGTGGCCAGCTTTATCTTCGCAATGGTCGGTAAGTAACCACGCCTGTCTCCAAAAGATTTATAAAGACCAAGCTAATGAATCCGTAGTCGTGCCTGTCTGGATAGTCATGTGCTTCGTCAGCGTGATGCTGATCCCGATCGCCTACTACTTCATCATTCCCCTCTGGCTCTGCAAGCAATGGAAAGAGCGAGTACAATTCTGGACTGGCTGCCTTCTGTACATCTTCTGCGGACCTTTCATCAATATCTCGGTCCTCATTTACGCTCTGATCTATATGGACTCGTTTGGCTGGGGCAAGACTCGCAAAGTTGTTTCTGACTCGACTTCTGAGGGGACGATGAGTGAGTTGGAGAGGATAGAGGCGGGAGAGAAGAACGTCGTTGCTGCTCAGCCGCTGGCAACTAATGCTGTTGTGATGCAGAGGGATATTGGGCAAGAGGAGAAGAGTTTGGGATGGGATAGACCATAGATCTGTATGATAAGCGTGCTTGCATTGTCAGCGATACGGTACCTCCTTCAAACTCCTTGTCCACCTCGCTCCTTTCCCGAGCTGCCGAGCACAGGTCCTCGCTTCCATCCAAGTGTCGTCCAAGTATGATCACTCTCCACGTGGAGGACAAATCTCTCCAGGATCGTCTGGCTGACCCGGAATAGCAGTACACCGTGATGCACCGCTCCCCGGGTTGCCGCCTCGCGGCTTTTCTTCCATCCATGGATCTCCAAGGGTCCGTATCTATTGGAAGGATGAGCGACGCTCTTTTCACTTGTGGTTCGATACAGACCATCTCACTGGGCGCCCAGAGCATGTTCCAACTGGCTATATCGTATGGCTGTTGTAATAGTTAGTCTCGATTCAAATTGTTGGATGGGGGAGGAGGGGTGGAGGACTTGGAATCGTTGGATAGGTATTGGACTTGCGAAAGCCGTGAGGCTGCACAGAGTTGCGATTAGCACTGCGAGTTGCATAGTCGTATTTGAGCTTCTGGTATGAGAGTTGGTAGCAGGTCTTTCGGTGAGCGAAGAGGTTTTATTTATATGTGAGGCTCGTGTAGCTCTGTTCCTCAATAGATTGCAGTACTTGCATGGTCAGATCTAGCAGTGTTGAGGCTAATTCGTCACAAGTCGTCACGAAGATCATGATTTCGATAGCACTCACATGGATCGGCATGATTGCCGTCACTGCTTGTGCTCCTGCTTCTGGTATCGGGCTGCGACCGTGCAGTCGCTATGGATAAAATACATCATTTGCAACGTGGCATCAGGATAGCCGTAGTCCGGAGGATGATGCCGACATCTATTGCACGTGGCCTCACAACGATGTCGATCGATCTGCTTCGAGACGCTTCCAGAGATCGTGTGAGGCGACTGACGTGGGAAGCGTTTAGTCAATGCATGTCGATTGCAGCGGGTTAGGGCTGTAAGGTAAGCTTCTTGCAACGAACGCTGGCAGTAGGGGCATGATATGCATGCTCGAAGTCCGGAAATATCCTGAAGATTGAGGAATACGTGTTCCATGGCCGTACTAGTGGACAGAAATCTGCCCTAACATGTGAACGCCAAGATCATCTCCACGACACATCACAATTCTTTCGGACAAGCTGGTAGAGTCATAATCGGAACGGTGCAGCTTGTTCCGTGTCTCTGCCGTGCAGGAGAGCCAGGTGTGTGTTGTCTTGAATTGAATTTGCAAGAACCCTTTATGTCTCTGCATTTCCTTCCCTTTCCGGGCGCATCTCGAAATGAACGTCCAGATTTCTTGATTATACAGGGAACTCCATTTCTCCAGATTATCGTACTATAACATCATAGCTTTGCCAGGATTGCAACAGCTGTTGCGATCTGTTACAACTCAGCCTTCACACGATCGTTCGCCAGCATCAACAAGAACACCACCCATCACCTCATCGAACTACCAACAAGACAGACCCATCCTTCACTTTTGTTCTTCATCACCATGCCTCCCCCTCAGCCACGAGAAGCGTTTGTTAGGCTCCAATGTCAGGACACTTGATGCCAGGTCGGCCCCGGCCTGGGATGAAAGTGCACGGGTTAGAGTGGCTCGGTATATCACCGCCCTTGGGCTTCGAGTCGTAGAATGGATCATAGTCGTCCAAATCCTATTGAGAGAGTTAGCGGAGTTGCCCTGCTACTCATGTTCATCGTGGTCCTTTCGAGGGCACAGGGACGTTTTGTGCCTATGGTGACACCCACCATTCCCTCGTCCGAAGAGAAAGAGTCGAAGTCGTCTGATTGACGTAGCTACTGGAAAATTAGCTTCCTCTGGCAGCTAAGTGGGAGACGAGCGCTGTACTTGAAGTTGCCCGGCGGGCAATGGGCTTGTCACGGCCGTAAGGCTGAACAGAGCTGCGATGACGAGGGCGAATTGCATTGTTCTTGTGTGTTGATTGGTTGATTGTGAGATGGTCTGTGACGTCGCTTCTTCTCCTTCCGTTGCGGCGAACGAAGTGACCGTATTTATGTCCGACTTCTCTGCTTGTATCGAGCCCAGTGATGACGCTGTCACTTCGATACAAGACTCTATATACATAATCGTTGTCGCTATTGCTGCTTTCGTGTCGATAATGTCACTTCGATGCAAAATTGTAGTGAAAGACGTCGAGAAGCCTCGTTGTCTCGATGGACATCATCGTTGTTGCTATTGCTACTTTCGGCACCGGGAAGCCTTCTCGCAAACGCTATCGGAACATTAAGGCCAAGTCTTCTTGTTCATTACATCAACATGAATAAGCTTCGATCCGGAACAAGCTTTCAAAGTCATCAGCAGATCATCCATGCCATGTTTCGTACTGTTGCCGTGCAGGGAACCTCGGTGCAGGTTGACTTCAATTGAGTTTGCAACAACGCTTTCTGTCTTAGCCTCTCGAATGTTGGCAGCGGCAAGGTTGTGTTTCCAGCGTGGAAACGATGTGCCACGTGATGGTAAAGTCTTTGGCTGAAGTGAGGTTAAATTTGGTGAGACCCTCTTTTGAGTTTTGCGCTAGTCTGGCTACACAAGCCAGCCTTGCGTAGAAACTGGATACAAATTTTTGTCATATTGCGCAAAGGTAACAAACGTCTTAACAAGGAGCAATGTTCGCTCGTGAAATGACGCGGTCAGGCAGTGGAAACACGAGATATAGCTCACAGGCTCAGAGGAAAGAATGCCAACGTAGGACAGAAACACCATTTCGAGACCATATTTCGCCAATCTGATACACTTCGTCGAACACTAAGGCACTGAGACGAAGCGGTCCATTTTCATTCATCTCGCCCACGGAAAGATCGTCTCCTCTACATCCAAAAACCTGTCCTTGGTGGCTCACCCTACATTCCATTTCACGCTGGACCGTTCTCACAATGCTCCCATGGGTTGTATGGGAGGCCTGGAATCCATGTGCACGTCGAAGGTCCGCTAGGATGCTGGTCGCCTTTGGGCTTGCTCTCCCGCCACGGATCGTAACGGTAAGGATAGTCGTCCTATCAAAGGAACTTGTTAGCACTGTACTACGCTTTCTCACGTCTTTCCGTCTTGGAGGCTTCTTGGACGACGATAAGTTGTGTGGAGTTAGGAGACAAGACATGATTCAACACTGACCATCATGTTTAGGGGCGCGAAGAGGTCCCAGTCTTCTGGATAATCTCGCTGTTGAAGCATCAATAAATGAATCTGTCCGAATGATCTTTCTCAACACTGCCTGAAAGATGGGCACGTACTCGAAGACGAATAGGCAGCGGAATTGCCGCGACGGTGACGCCGAACAGAGCCGTAACGACGAAGGAGAGTTGCATTGTCTGCTGTATTCTCAAGGTTCAGGAGGTGTGTTTGCGAATCGTTGTGCTTTCGCTTCTGTGCGCAACGCATTCATACTTATATATTGCCCATGATGACACATCAGTGCTGAAACACAGTCATGAACACACTGCCAGAGGAGTATCATTGGAAGCATCGATTCGAACATGTTCGGATTCACTCGCATTCGAAAAGACTGAGATCGATTTGCGCATTTGTTCTTGCGTTTCTTGCTTGGGAATTCAGCATTTCGCTGTCTCTTTGCCATGGCTAACCCAAGATTCCACTTTGCTATTCCATCGGGCGACTATAGTACAGTGGCTGTTTTCTTGGTAATATGGTTAAGCTCTGATGCACGTCGCACTCGTACTTGGACACAAACTTGCCTCTGGGATTGTACGCCAACGTAGTTCTATTCTATGTGAAGATTGATGGTGGTGATAACTTCTTGAATGTAAGAAACGTAGCCATGAAGCACATGTGCTCTGGACAAGACTTTGACTCTGCAAGCTACAGTGAGGGTAGGATCATGTCACGACTGAGTCCATACAATAGCTCAACGTAGTCACCAGAACGACCGTAGACTGCGAACGCATGGCGACTGACACACTCCGCCGGCTTCAATTTCCCATCAATATTCCTCGCCCCAGGTCCGACTCTCCTCCTAAGGGCAACCTTCACCAGGGTATGTCGGATCCCCTGGGATATACGTGCATGGACTAGAGTGGCTCCACGGAACGTCGCCACGGGGTTTCTCGTCGTCATAGGGATCGTAGCTATCCTGTAAAGAGAACTTGTTAGCATGAGACTATAATTACTCAATTCTCTTCGTCTAAAAGACTTCTGGGAGACAGGTGGTAGTGGCCGCTGGAGGGATGTAAGTACGGACCATCATCTCAAGAGAGGACGAATCAATCCAGTCTTCGGGGTAGCCTCGCTGTGATGAGATCAGTAACTCTTCCTTGTAAAGCTGTTTCATGAGCTCATAGGGAGAAGAATGCGTACTCGGACCCGGATAGGTAGTGGACTTGCAACGGCCACAAGGCTGTACAGAGAGATTACGATGACTGACAGTCGCATCGTTCGATGTAGTTTTTGAGTTCAGGAGGAGTCTTGACTGCATGTATGATTTCTCTCTGTCCTGTCGTGCGATGCGGTTGTACTTATGCAATGCCCTTCTCTCGAATGAATGGTGAAGCTTGTCTGCTATGGCTCAGTGAAAAGGATATCGCTCTGCATCATCGCATCAGCTCCTTGAAGGCGTCGGTTCGGGAATCCTCGTATTTTCGGTTTCCAACTCTTCTGCATCGATCGTGGCATGAGAGTTCTGCTTCCAGCATCACGCTGGCTGTCCAGCATATGTGTTCAGGTCAACATGGTTGAGCTCTGATGCACGTCGCGCTCGTTCTTGGACACAAACGGTTTGTCTCCAGGATTGTATGCCAACGCATGTGAGCGTTCTGGGGAAGAGACTTGGTCATTGAAACAAGCGTATCGATCACGCACATGCGCGCTAAACAGGCCTCGATTCTCAAATATAGTGACTTAGTAAGTACAGCAGCTCGACTTTGACACATTCGTAGAGCAATCCCAGACTGGCAAAAGCCCATGTAATCATTACTCTGCAACTACGGGACAACACGATCTTCCCACTTCAGCTTCACATTAACGTCACTCGTCTTCAATCCCTCTACTCCTAGCAAGGCTCGTCGGGATAGAATGGCCCTATTGGAACGTTCGAGCACGGGTTGCGGTGGGGCCACGGCAAACCGCCTTGGACTTTCTCGTCGTTGAGGGGATCGAAAGGGTAGTCGTTCTGAAGAGCAAAATCAGAACTTCAGCCAATGGTGCTCTTCGCTCTCATTGTTGCTTGTGCTTGTGAAAGAGACGATGAGGGCTAGGATCTGTGCGGGCATGAGAGGTTCAATTCATACCATTTCGTCAAAGGGCAAAGGTGCGTTGCCGTGGTTTAGGTAATCTAGCTATTTAGATAGTCAGTCTCTCTCCAAATCGCTCGGAAGACGAGTGCGCACTTCATAGTTCTGTGCGACAGGCAATGGACTCGCGACTGCTGTCAGGCCGAACAGCGATATGATGAGTAAGAGTTGCATCTTCGTATGGAGGCGTTCAATTTGGAGGATGTGTTCAATGCAGATCCCTTGTCTATACTCTCTCGCGGGCGTCCAGATCGTATTTATGCAAGGCTCTTGTATCTGTATGGCAAGTCTTGCCTCAACCCCGTATCAAGGCTGCTGTTCCGTTACAAGATTGTTGTTGGCGGCACCGATTCGACAAGTGTCGCATCGATTGGCATTATCGTTGTTGCCGCGGCTGCTTTCAGCGTCGAGTAACAGTCTCGCAATCGGCGTCCAGAGTATAAACTTGTTGCGACTTGTCATCAGTTCCAGCCGTGTTCTACACACGAATATTAATAAGCTTTGCAGCATATCACATTCACTTCTGAACAAGCTCAAGGTTCAGAATAATCATAGCTTGTTTTGCATCGTCGCTACAGGGGATCTCTGGATAGATGTCCCCGAAACGAGCCCGGATCAAGGAATTGCGAACTTTAAAGACTTTGTCAAGAGGACGCTGTCAATGTTAGCATTTCCTTACATTAGCGACAAGCTGTCTTCTGGCTCTCGAGGTTTGGTCGAAGCGAAGATGTGCCACGTCACAGAGGTGAGGTCAAGATTGAGTTTGAGACAGGGGACTTGACTTGTCAATCGCCCTTGCTCCCCGTATGGCCGTCTGCAAATTCGAACATGACCGTAGGCAGCTCGTGTCTTTAGCGGAGTGCTGATTCTGTCGATGTGGGACATTAGATTTACTCAGATGGCAGGCTGAACAACGTGGCTCTTCCTTCGACCCTAGTGTACTTTAAGTGTCTCCAGGAACATATGTTTCGGTCTCGTGCAGACCTGATACGTCACGGTCCCGGCCCCTGGGTGCTGCTATGCGGTAACATGGTTCCACTGCCATAGTAGCTCGATTATGACTGAAGCTTAGCCCAGACAAGCCCAATTCATTGGCTAGCCTTAAACAAGCAAACGCTTCGTCATTGCTTCGAAGACCACAGGACCTGGCAAAAGGCTGAAACTGGACAGACGGACGAACACTCGTTTTATTTCCAGGTTATTGATTGACGATCTGCCCTAGGGTATCAACAGCGGGGTTAATCCTATGGTGTGGGGTAACAGCGAAGCATGCGGCGCCGTCGTGCCAGTTGGTTTGCAAGCCTTGCCAGAGAATCAGAGCATGGCCCGATAAACGCTCAATCGTGGTCAATTGGCGATGGACCAGCATCTATTGGATACGTGAAGATGTTGTTTGGTCCCTCGGCCATCAATCCATCTGCACCTGGCCTCATCTGCGAAGCTGGGAGCCAGAGCAGGTTGGGGTTCGCAGTAACCCACATCAGATCGGTCCAGAGCAGAGCTTCATCTTGTACCAAGATCGTTGCGCGGCCTTCCGGGGTGACCTTCCAGATCGCCAGCAAATTTGTGTCACTGACGTAGATGTTGCCATTTGCATCGATGGTCGAGCCCCCGGTACTGGGTGTTAAGGCCACGGGTTCGGCATAATCGCCCAGGGTAGCTGCAAGAGTAGAGTTCTTGAGAGTTGCGTCGACGTATGCGGTCTTAACTTTGTAAAGTCCTCCGTTGCAGGGCTGGTAATAGAGATATTCGCCATCGGGTGACACCTCAATCTGGTCAAGTCCAACGGAGAGTGAGCTGCCGGACGGTCCGTATCCTGGAACGAGAGTGCCGTTGTCTTAAGCCAAGGATAAGTATTAGCAGATATGTCTTCAGATATCAAAAGTATACTCACACATCATGGGATACCACGCCTGCGCGGTAGGGTCGTCTGCCAGCACACGGACGCCTTTGCTGGTAGTCAGATCGAGCACGACCAAGGCGCCCGAGGTGTCACTCAGGTATGCGATCGTCTGCGCTGCGTTGAATCGAACGTCATCGATACCACCTTCCGAACCAGTGATTGGACTCAAGTAGTAGATCTTGTCCACGGAATTCGTAGTGAGGTTGACTCCGACGAGCTTCGTGGAGCCATTCACGCCTGTCGAGCCACCATCCACTAGCCAGTACCGTCCATCGGGTCCAATGCGAGCACCATCGATGCTGACGAAAGTCTTTCGAGGATCCGAGCTGGAGTGACTTGAATTGTATGAGTTCCAAGCGGCATCTGGGTAGAGGACAGTGGTGTTGTCGTTGAGAAGTTCGACGGCTTGGGGAGGATCGGTCAATGAGTAGCGCTGTGAAAGAAATTTGCGTCCATCTGCTGAGATGCTGATGCCTTGGGTGGCTCTCTCCAGGGAGTATGCGAGCTTAAGGCCTGGTGCGAGAGCCGATGCCACGGCGATGGAGGCCAGTAGTTGGAGGGCAGTGTTGGCACGCATTTTTCGGAGAGCAAGTCGAAGGATTCAAATGCTCGGATTCGGTCTCCGTGCAGGGGTGTGCATCATTTTTGTACCCATTGCCATACGTGCAAGTTTTCAGTGTGCACTGTTCGTCGCCAGCGTTCTCCGCCCGTCGGCCGACTGCAAATCGCCCAAGCCGGAGATTCTTGCTTCAAGATCCACAACATAGCCACTTGTGATTACCAATTCTCAAACACCATGACGACGACCAGTGATTTTTTCATCATTGTGTTCGCGGCTTGATTGACAAATTGAGTAGGTCAAGGTTGAAATGGGGCCGTGAGAGCGGTCCTTTCAGCGGCGGGGACCCTCGCCGTCCTGGAGGTGAGCCAATTGTACATGAAAGACGCACTACGTTTGGGCCGTTTGATGGACAGGCAAAGGAAGCCAATGGACTTCGTTGCGGATGAGATGAGAAAAGCAGGTACTGACCCGAACGTTGTTTGTGGGCCCCTCGCTCTCGCTCTCATCGCTGATTGGCCACAAGCCACGCACGCGTTGACCTCACCTCTTGCACGCGACTCTCTTTCCATCAACAACTTCATCAGAACATCGATGTCGTGCATGACAAAGCCGTGGCATGCTGAGATGCTGGAGGGCTGGAGGTCTCGGCCGTATATGCGGCCTCAGAGGCCAGGCTCGGCAGTTTCACGGCTCTGCGATTCGACCCTCCCACCATGAATCCATCCAAGTCCCGTGTTCGAGCAATGGGAATGTGGCAATAGAGTCAGGACCTTCCCTCCCCACGAATCGACTGAGCTGACCGAAGATAGCGTCTTACACCCGACAGAGTCCTCCTCACAGGCCAGCGCTTCTTCTGTTGCAGTCTATCTCCCACGGGGGCCCGTGCTGCAGAACGAAGCTCACGATGCATCGAACTTGGAGATTCTACGGAACACCCTATCTTGCCACATAGTGCATGTCAAATACCGCTGCAGCAAAGACGCTCGATTTCCAACACCAGTTCACGACTTGCTGACAGCTTACGATTGGATCGTCAACAACCTGCTTCCCAAACGAGCCATCACTCGGCCAGGACGCTCAGAACATGTTGGCCAATTGGTGATCTGTGGTGAGCTTCTGGGTGGGACCCTTGCTACAGGGCTCGCGCTATCCGAGTGCCGAAGTGGAGAGCCGGGTATTGTCGCCGCCGCTGTCAACAATCCCATTCTCGATTGGACGACTCTGGACGAGAATGACGGAATGCCATTGACGAGGCAGCAAATGGCAGCCGAATCTACGGGCCTGACTGTAGAAAGCCTTTCACAGCACAGGAAGATGCTGTTTCGGAGATCAGATCACTACTTCGACCCATTCGCTTCGCCAATGCTGTTCTTCCGTTCCGCTGGAGTCGAGGTCCCTCCACACGTGGAGAAGGAGTCTCTCGACGAAATGGAAGAGCTGATTCGTTTCGAGCGAGAAGAGTCATTGCGCGAACACCTTGCTCTCGGTTCCCAGCCCGAGATCGTTGATATGGAAGAGAAAGTCACAACCAGAAGGAGGAAAGTCTCGCGGAGATTTCCCAGCAAGGCCTTGGGATTGCAACTTCCGCACTTCAGAATCGGGTCTGGCTCCGATGCGGTCGTTTCAGGACAGGCTATTGAGTTGGCGCATCAACTTCGACAGAGCTTTGAGAGACAGCGGAAGCCAAAATTATCAAGCAGTCGATACACCAGCTTTGATGAGGAGCATCAGATGGACCTAGCGAATGATCCAGTTCGACACCTTTGGAGCCCTGGTCTCGGCCTGTGGGACGACAGCAGCCTGGGTAAACCACGTATGCTAGAGACTGCCAAGTGGCTAAAGCAAAGACTGGGTATATGAGCAGCTTGTCGCATTCTCGTGCAGTACAGTTCAAGGCTTTCATACGACTCCCCAAAAATGACCATCAACTCTCAGTCCTCCGCTCAACGTCCTGAACCCTCTCTATGTCACTCCCAGGGAGCTCTCTCGCCTCTCTCCTCGACGAAGCCTCAAAGAACATCGATGGTGGATCAGACTTGTGAATTTTGTCCTTCAACTCGGGCGCAGCCATCACTGTCGACCTGGAATGGGGATGGCTTGGCGACTGCACGGGAGACGGACGATTCTTTCTTGATCTTCTCCGCAAGCAGAATGCCACGAGAAGAAGTGCAAGGACGAGAGGAATGCCAATGCCAGCTGCAACACCGATCCCTGCTTTCGTTGAGGAGCTCAATCCTTTATCCTCCGCTGGTCGGCTTTGCGTTATGATTGCGGATGGAAAGAGTGTTGGCGTTGTTGTTACTATGAGAGTTGAGTTTCCTAGCGATGTTGACGATGTAATTGATATTGATGTCGGTGCCGATGTCGATAATTCTATTGAAACAGAGGGCGTAACCGAAGAGCTCGTGGTAGAATACAGAGGCGCTGTCCAAACGATCTGCCCCTCATAGTATGTTGTCCACGAGTCGGAAAAGTCTTCTGGTACCAAGTTCGTATTCCCGTAATCCACGATCGGCATGACCTTTCCCGTAGAATTGTCACATAGTGCTTCTTGATAGGGACCACAGATGAATCCGTCTGTTCCACATGTCGTGGTTCCGTCTCGGTAATTCAGAGGACCGCCTCCGTTGGGGACATCTGTAGCAGCGTCAGCACAGGCTAGTCCAAGAAGTCATTCAGAGCTTACGGGATGGGCAAGGACAAGCTGGCGATTTCCAGTATTCGTCCGTACAGGTGCCCGATGCTTCAGTAATGCCCTCGGCGTCGCGACAGTACAGGTTGTTCACGCACTCCCAGTTTGGTCCGCAGCAAGCACTGTGATTGCCGTCTGGATTGCAAGGGACGTTATCGACTGCTTTACTTCCATCATTGTAGAAACACCAGAGTACTGCTGACATGTCGAAGTTGCAAGTCGGCGCAATGGCCGATGCGGTTGATTGATGGATCTGGAAGAGCCCGCGAAAAGAGGATTGTTTGTTCGAAAAGCATTGTTGAGCTTGTGTTGCGGTGCACAACAGCCGGTCATTAAGTGCGACATTGCAAGGTCTTGTGGTACAGGCGCATCTGTGGTAGTCGCAACGTCTGACTCCGGGTGTAGCATAGTGTAGCCTTAACACTCTCGGGTCCATCTCAGAATAGATACGTTGCAGGCTTCCCCCAAGATACTGAAGTGGCTGAGAATTCATACCATACATGAAGCCCCGAAGAATTGTTTTATGGAGACGACTGTGTTCGCACTCTAGTCTGGCCATAATATGTGACAAATATCAGGGCATCGTATGCGATAGGGCATGGCACTGAACCTGTAGCCTGTTGCACAAGTAGTCCCGTTTGTTGGGCGGTGTCGAAACTCTCATTGCTTCCCTTCAATGGCGGTCAAAAAGTCTTGCGGTAATTTCTGCTCCTCAGGTTTGCCGACTGCGTGAGGATCGGAATCGCCGGTGCAGTCGTCAGACCTGTAGTCCCGCAGAAGACGTCCAGTGAAGATGCCTAGGTAGGCATGTTGAAGCTGTGGCGTCTCGTCATGATGATGTTGATTTGGTGGTGATGCAGACTGCCCAGGTGCTCAACAGTTCTGCCTGTTTGTAGGTGACTGATGGATTTCAACAGGACAACCGTGGACGATGAGTAGATGGAAAGGAGAAGAGGTGATGTCCAGAACGGGTCGGCGAATGTCATTTCGGCGACTTCGGCGCGGCGGCCCGAACGACCACATCCTCCTTTTCGATCTCGCAGTCTCGAGAGTCGAGAAGGCTATACTCCATCGAAGTTAGAGGACAGCAAGCGGATCTTCTCATCTTGTCAGTCAGCAAAGACATTCGTGCTCACCGAAATCATCTCGACAGTTGCTCAAGAAGACCAGCAGAATGCCGATCATTCAGGACTTCGCTATCCCAAGCTCGAGCGAAAACCTTCAAGTGCCCGCAGAAAGACCTCTATTCATCGCCTTCATTGCGTCTACTGATCCGACTACCAAGAAGCCGTGGTGTCCGGACGTTGTTGCTACTCTGTCTACCCTGCAAGCATCGTTCAAAGGCGAGAGTCAGCCGACTGCGGCCTACGTCGAAGTAGGACAGAGAGCACAGTTCGCATGACCAGTCGGACCATTTTGAAGCCAGTGCTGACTGAAATCATAGATGGAAAGACCCCAAGAATGTCTTCAGAACGAAGTGGAACGTCCACAACGTGCCAACATTGGTTCGCTTTGAGCGAGTCGGCGATGGCGTGAAGGAAGTTGGTCGGTTGGTTGAGCGTGACATTCTGGACCAGGAGCGGCTCCAGTCCTTCCTTTCTGGTACGTCGAAGCAGGCTTGAGGAAAAGACGTGATGGCAAGGGAAGGCCCCATCCAGTATGGCTGAATACTTGGCAAAGGCAGGTCTTCCTGGTATTTGTCGATCTGTCGAAAACTTGGGGGTACTTTTGCGAGATTTCGAAGAAGAGTACTTTATTGATCACTTTCCGAACCTCGAAAGTCTTCACGTATCGGAATGTCGTCATGAATGGAGCCTTCTTCTGTCTGGCAGAGTAAAAGGCACGAGTCATGCGGCAGTCGGCAGTTGACGGCAAGCCGCTGCATCCCGCGGCAGGAAACAACAGGTAAGTCTAGACTTCAGGGAGAGAATCATGTCCCATCACTCTTCAACAGACGCATGCGCAGGATGTCTCTAACAATGCGCGCAGCAGAGAGGCGCACTCGTCCGTCCGCCCGCGAAGAAAGGTCTACAGGCCCGAAAGTGGCTGGTGCCTGATCGATCTTGACGATCGCCGCTTCCCTCAGCTGGCCAGCGTGGCTAGATCTCAGCTTCTGGCCACCACTCTCCTTCCATACATGGCAAGAAATCTGGTCCGGCAAGACTCGCTGAATTGGACATGTGAGCAGCCCCGCCATGGAACAACGGCCGTATCGCCCTCAACCACGAGCGGACCAAACACAGCCACTTACCACTTGCTACAAGCCTCTCGCAATAGGCCAGATTCGACTACTTGACATCCAAGGCTTTGACGACCATGATACTCTTGTCTGTTGTCTTAAGCATACACCCCTAAATGATGCGGCAGGGGCCTACACTGCAGTCTCTTACACTTGGAATGAAAACGAGCGGATCTGGTACGGAAAGAATCACGAACCGCCGTCTCAAACCATGGTCATCGACGGACTGGCCGTTGATGTCCCCGGCAAGGTTGCTGCAATCCTCGCCTTGATGCGAAAGGCCGGTCGAAGCCTAGTCTGGATCGACTCAATCTGTATCAACCAATCGGACACGGAAGAGAAGAACCAGCAGGTGAAACTCATGGGCGACGTATACGCTTCAGCATTCGAAGTATCTGCAGTGCTAGGATCTCCAGACAAGGCAACGGACAGCTTCTTCGACGCAGCGAATAAATGTACTTCAGACTCGAAGATCGCTTTGACCACGGATCTCGACTTCGGGCACGTTAGCATCCATGTCAACGATTACTGGCATCGCGCTTGGATCTTTCAGGAGCTTTCTCTGGCCCGTAAGATAGTACTGTACTGTGGATCTCGCTGTACTTCTTACGAGGCATACACGGCTCTGTACGGGCCCTGGCTCAAGAAATCATTCCGTGTGTTGACTCTTTGTAAAATAATCTGGAAGCTGCCTATCAGGGAATCAAAGAGAGAGTTCGTCATCACCGCTAAACGCTTCGACTTTGGTGGCTACGTACCACTCCTCGCGGGGACTCAGCAACCATTTCTCTCCGTTCTCGACTTAACGAATAACTGGTATGATCGCGCCAGTGATCCGCGGGATTTACTCTTCTCACGACTTTCACTGGCATCCGATGCTGACGTACTGGTTCCACGCGTCGACTACGGAATGTCGACAGAGGAGCTGTACATCGAATTTGCTGCAAGAAGCATCCCGAGCACACGATCGTTGTACGTCATCACCTTCGCCAGCAATACAGCTATGAAGCTGCCATCATGGGTCCCCGATTGGACCTCAAAAGAGTGCATCTGGTCGACACAGAAACACCACGAAGAACACAGCATAGACCTGTTCCGTATTCCTTGGAATCTTACCCCTGACATCCCTCGAATCTCTCCATGCGGTCGAAAACTCACTGTTCAAGGGCGAGTCCTCTATACCATCCGCCGCAGAAGTCGCACCTTACTCTTTCTCTCCTTCGCAGGAGCCCGCGTGAATATAGGAAACTTGCGTAGTCCCAACATCCCTGCGGAGAGAGTAAAGCCTGGCGACCTCGTCTGCATCCTCGGGGGCTGTCCCATTGCCATGTACCTCCGGCCCATTGGAGATGAAGAATTCGTCATCGTTGGTCGACACAAATTCTATCAATGGGGAATCGATTGTCCTTGTAAATGGAGAACTCGTGCGTCTTGTAGTCCCTTGTACTATCGCTTTGCGGATCCCATGAAAGCAGAGGAGTTGGAGAAGATCCCGGAGCGGGAGTTTACGATTGTTTGATGATGGAGGCGATGTATGTTTGATCTGGCATGACATGCAAGACCGCGAGGAGGAAAGATGTCAGAAACGTTTTCAATAATCTCTGCGAATATTTGAATAGAATGCTCGGCAACTGACGGTGATTGATCAACTTCGGTCTCGGGATCGCACGTGAACGGAAGTTTACCGCGTCTTCCACAATCTTTCGCACGTTGATGAGCCAACCTTAGGCACAACCTCACCTCTCAACACAGACTCCAGCCATGGCCCAGAACGTCCTCCTCGAGACGTCCATGTGCTCCATCGTCGTGAAGCTGTACACGTCGCCCGCGCCAAACATGTGGAGGTGATTTAGACTTAGTATTAAAAAAAAGTCTCTTTTGTTATGCAGCAGGATTATGGCCTTTATATAATAATTGAATAATTGATTAAAGATTAACTATCTAAGAGGTGCAAATTCTAATAGTGTAGCTTCCTTAGTACTTACGTAACCCTATAGGTATAATACTCCCCCTTAGTACTTAAATAGATTACTTAATACTATTTAATTACTATTATAAGTGCCTATTAGGCTTATATACCCTTATTACTACCTTAATAAGTTACTTAAAGAGTAGGTACCTTCTAGAAGTATATATAGTAGTTACCTAACTTCTAGTAAACTTCCTACTATACTAGGGTATAATAATAACCTTCTCTTATAGTTTAAACCTTCTCTTATACTATAACCTTTCTATACTACTTTAGTATACCTTAACCTACTTAAATACTTCTATACCTCTTCTAATATTATTAATAATAAGGTATAATATCTAGTACTAAGTTTTAAGAGCGCTACTAACTATTTATAGTTATTATATCTACCTAAATAATAGACTTTTAGCTTTAGGCCGTAGTTAATAATACCTATACTAACCTCTATTTAAGCTAGGTTAATTTACGCTAGTATTAGGATATACTAGAGGCTTAGAACCGTAGCCTTAACTTCTCTATAGCTCGTTAGAAGCTATTAGTTTAGTAGATAGCCTTCTTTAATAATACTACTAATACCCCTCTTTAGCTTACTTAGTCTCCTATCTTTAATAGATATTCTACTATTACGCTTAATAGTAGCTCTAACTACTTACCCTACCTTCTTACTAAGGCTTTAAATAGTCTAGTTCCTTAGGGTAGTAATAGCTATCGCTACTATACTAATCTAAATACTATAGGAAGAGTCTTTAGAGTATATAATAAGATTACGGCTATTAATAGTACTAGCGTTATATACTTCTATAATATATATACTATTTATATATAGGGCCTTTAGTACCTAACTTATAGTACTTTAGGATATATACGATAGCTAAGAACTATTAAGAAGCTAGTTTACTATAATTTAAATACTTTAGATTAGTCTAATAGTTTAGGACGCTCTAAGTAGTAGTAAGGTAGCTCTAATAATTATTAGGATCTATACTTTACTCGTAAGGTACGTATAGTTAGTAATAGATTACGTACTAGCTAGGTTATTATAAACTTTAACTTCTTAGTAACTACTTCTATTTAGGAGCGGAATAAGATTATAAGGCGTACTCTAGCTCTTACGGAGGAGTAGTTTAATAAGTATATAAATAATAGCTATACCTTTAAGCTAGGTAGGTATAACTACCTACGTAGTAGTTAATTAATAAGCTCGTAGTCTTATATATAGATAGATAGCTTATAGTTTCTTTCTTTCTTTAGAATAAAAAGTTAAGCTTAGGAAGGAGACTCTCTTACTTTTAGTATTTTATACTTTCTAGATACCTAGTATTAGTATACTAAAAAGTTATTTTAGCTTTTAGATTTAATTTTAATACTATAGAATAAAAAGGCTTATATATTACTACTAAAAATAGTCTCTAGTCTCTAGTTTCTAGTTATAAAAGAAATTTAAATAAGTATAATATATATAAGTATATAGGATATACTTATAAAAGTTAGTTTATCTTTCTAGCCTTAGTAAGGGTATCTACTTACTACTTTATAGTCTTAATGTACTTAATTAAGATTAGGCCGTTATTATATTATTCTCTATAGTAGTAATTTCTAAGAGAGACATACCTTAATCTTCTAGAGTCTATATAGTTCTTAATAAGATAAATAGCTAACTTATTATTAATAAAGATCTTAAATTACCTAGGGACTTTTATAACTAATAGCCTAAGTTTAGTAAGTAAATTTTAAAGCTAATAGAGTTCTCTATATATCTCTATAAGAGTAAGATACTTAGCTTTAGTACTAGAGAGTATAACTTACTTCTATATCTTTAATCTCTAGATTACTAGAGTACTATATATCTTAATTAATAATCTAGTAGTTAATCTTATAGTATCTAGATCTCTAGCGAAGTCTAAATCTAAGAAGACTTTAATCTTAAGAGCCTTACCCTTTCTATAGATAATTCTCTTATCCTTAGTACTAGAGATATATCTCTAAATATATTTAGTAGTAGTAATATACTTAGGAGAAGGATTCTAAAGGAATCTAGCTAAATAGTTAATAGTATAGGAGATATTAGGTCTTATATAGTTTAAGAGGTACTATAGTTCTCTAATAATCTTATTAAATAGGGTATAGTCCTATAGTATATATTTCCCTTTAAAGGACTTATATATCTTATCTATAGGGTACTTAATAGATCGTACGTTATTAAGGTTATAGCTACGAAGCTTTTTAAGAGTATAATACTCCTATAAGAGCTTTAACTTATACTTACCTCTCTAGATAAGTTAAATGCTAAGGAAGAGCGTTATATCTACTTCCTTAACCTTCTAAGTCTTCCTTATCTTACCTAGGAGCTAGTTAATCTTCTCTCTTAACTTACTAAGGATCTAGAAGTTATTAATATATATTATAATAGCTATATCGTTAAGGATAAATACGTAGAGGTTAGACTATAGTCTCTTAAAGCTAAGATTAATTAAGAGTTAAGTTACTTCTTAATACTATAGTACTACTACTTATTTAAGCCTATATAGGCCTTTCTTAAGGCGTATAATTATTCCTAGTCTAAAGAACTCTTCGAATTTAGTTAGAGGTTTAATATAGAGGTCCCTATCTAAGTTAGGGATTAGGAATATAGTCTCTATATCTACTTAGGCTCTAAATAGCTCTTCTTAAACTACTAAAGCTAATAAGACTCTACTTATTATAGTTCTTAGTATTAGGG